>JANTPM010000006.1:39901762-39912851 GCA_025434745.1 Erythroxylum divaricatum | reverse complement strand
TTCGGTAAATAGGCCCAAATGGCTATTGGAAATTGTGTATAATGGAATTGTATATGATTGAATGAGGACCCAACTTGAAGTTTGAATTCCGCACATATTGTTTTTGAAAAAAAATGTACCGACTACTGAATGAGTCTTTTAGCACGCCACCCTCGCGGGGCACGAACTCGGATATCACCGTCGATGTCGGGTTCGGGTCGCGCGGGAGTGGGATGTTACATTAAGGCAATTGTAGCTCATGATGATATATAGTTACATTAGGTGACTGTCAAAATTGCTTTCCTGAGTAAAGACATTTATGAAGAGGAATATATGGTACAACCTGAAGAATTTCAAGATCCAAATGAAACTGACATGGTATGCGCGTTATGCAGATCAATATATGGTTTACATCAAACCTTCCGAAAGTGATACCTTATAGTTGATGAGGTTATGACCTCTTTTGACTTCTTGAAAAATAAAGTTAAAGGATACTTGTACTATGAGATCAACGGGAGCAAAATTATTTTCATATTACTACATCTGGACGATGTATTGCTCACATCAAATTACTTGACTATGTTGTATAAGGTTAAACAACTTTTGGTCAAGAACTATGACATGAAGGACCTTGGCGTAACATCTTTTGTCTTAAGTATTCAGATTCACCGAGATAGATCTCAACACTCATCAGGCCTCTCATAGAGTGCATAAATTGAGTATGTGTTACAAAGGTTTAATACGGTTAACGGTAAACCTATCATAGCAATTATCTCTCATAGTGAGAGATAATCTTTGGCACAGTATCCAAAGAATAAAGTAAAGAGAGAGGTTATGAGGAATATTCCGTATACTAATACGATTGATAGCCTAATGTATGCTTAGCTATGTACCAAACGAGACATTGCATTGACTTTTTGGTCAATATTTGATTAATCCAGGCGTAGACCATTGGAATGCAGTCTAGCGAGTGATGAGATACTTAAAGGAACTAAGGATTATATGTTGACATATAACACAATCAACACACTAAACCTCGTAGGGAATTCAAATTCAGATTTTATCCATTTGTTCGGATGATCGAGAGTCCACTTAAGGTTACAATTTTAAGTTTGCAGATGAAACAATGTCGTGGAAGTGTGTCAAGTAGACACGAGTAACTTCCTTGACTATGAATGCAGAGTGCATGCTATGGGGCTCCTTCATAGACAATTTAGCTCAGAAACTTGATTTCTGAGTTACCTGTAGTTGATTCAATGGCTAGACCTATTCGGTTGTACTGTGATAATCTTGTTGTTGTGTTTTTTAATAACAAATAAGAATATCAAAGTGTCTTAGCAGTTCGAGGTCGATTATTTGACCATAAAGAAATTGTTACGAAAAGGTGACATTAAGGATTAAAGCATTTAAAGACTGAGGAAAAGTTAGTCGATCCTTTAATTAAAGGACTTTGCCCAGTTGTGTTTGTGACACAAGTATACAGTATAGGTGTTTTGACATCCTTAAACAATGTTAGTTAGAAGATCTTTATGTTTTCTCCATGTCCATTTACACATTTTATATATTATGACGGTATGATGGTTCATCAATAAAGATGATCATCGTTTATCCTCAGTAATACATGTTATCATATATTTTCATAATACATATAAAAATCTTATGATTTGTGTCGATCTTAAGCATTTAAAGGTAATTGGGCATATATACAGATTGACCTTATACTTATGTCATATAGACGCATACAGTTTTATATGGATATCTATGAAGTTTGACATGACATAGGGGGATATAAACTTTTTAATCCCATAAAGGTTCTTTAATGCAATTTAGCATTCAGTTGGAGAATATAAAAGTTTTCTCCAATGTAGTTTAGCATTTGGTGAGAGAAAACAGGACTTCTCTAATACAGTTTAGCATAAAATTGGAGAAATTGAGACTTACAAACGGAGATGATATGATTTAGATCGTAAAAGTATCATTCTAGTTTTTTCATACTCCATTTTTCCATTTATATTAGTGAGGTATTAGGTATACATGATTGTATTGGATTTGTGTCGCACATGACACATGAATTTGATACTTTATAGTATCAAAAGCCTCGCAGGACGTAACGATGGACTTTCGTTATTTTTGGATCAAATGTTTTGTTTTTTAAACTTAGTCAACTACTGCAGTAGTGTGATGAAACCGAGCTTTTAAATTGTTTTTAAACTAGAGTCAACATTGTAATTAAGTATTGTCCAAGGGGGAGATTGTTAGACATTTTTGTAATTTCCCATAAAATTAGACAATATTTAATTGCATTTTTTGGTTTTTAAATAACTTATCAGTTAAGTTACGTAATTTGTTCAGGATAAAAATAAAAAGTGACCTAATAAATGATCTAAATCAATGAGTCAAAGTTTGGGTGAAAATGGATCTCAATCAGTGTGGACTGGACACATATCAAGCATGTGATGGGAAAGCCTGATATAAAAGTTATATATAAAGGTTAAGGCCTTCTGCAATTGTTCATATGTCAATAGTAAGCATAAGGATTCTTTAACATGTTAAGAGAGCTTATGTTTTGAGATCAGTTCTCGTGAAGGTGGCCATGGATTCACACTCGTTTGAAGTTGTGGAATTGAAATCAGGTATTTTTCACATTTCTTCGTTTCTTTCCCTTTCACGTTCAATCTATGATACGTAAATAAGGTATCGTTACATGTAACAATGTTTACATGAGAGATAAGTAAGTCATATAATGAATCTTGTAAAATCATCAATGAAAAGGAAATCATAACTACGACTATTAAAGAAAATAAATGGAGATGGTCCCCAAACAGTATAGTAGATGATATCAAAAGGTATAGTACTAAAATGTTGGATAGATGTTAAAGGAGATTTTTCTAGTACATGACCTATTTGACATATGCGAAGAATATGGAGGACAAAAAAATACTAAAAGAAATAAGATGGAAAGTTCCTGAAAGGGATGTCCAAGTTTGACGTGCCAATTTGTCATAGAGAATTGTTCCACATTTAGAACTTGCATGCATGAAGAGAATAAACACCATGCTCACTTGGTCTTCGTGGAAAAATCCTTTTTATGGCTTGATCCTTAACAACAAGATAGTTTGGCCTAAAATTGAAGAGGCATAAGCTATCATAAGTGAACTTTTAAACTAACAAAAAATTTGTTAAAAATTTAATAAAATTAAATAATTTGAAATATAATTGAAAAAGATTATTTTTACCCATAGAAAATTTAAAGTTTAACTAAAAAAAGAGATTGTTAAATGAAAAATAATTGATTTATTTTAGTTTATGAGAATTTATTAATTTACAAAAATTAACCGATTAATTAATAAACTGATCAAATTTTAACAACAAAAATTATTAAAATAAATGAATTGAAAATTGAAAGCTGCATCAAAAATTTGAACAATTCAAAATTTGTACAATTAAATCGATAAAACCATTTGAATTTTTTAATCATTAGTTGGCAATGTAAAGGACTTTGACTGAAAAGAGAGAGAGAGAGAAATAGAAGAGATCTTACTTTTGCTCGAAAAAGAAAACATTTTCTATTATTGGGCCAAATCTTTGCATAGAACTATACTGTACAAAAATTGTCCCTAAGTAAGGGTGACAAATTTTGACCCATGGCCCAAAATTTTGTTTTTTTTTGAATGGATCGGCCCAGGCCCAAACTGATTGAAAACTTAATTATTCTAAACAAAACAACATCGTTTTACATAAAAGAACTGGGCCTTGAGTAAACCTAGGACTGGGTAGCCCTGACTCGGATCCAATTAAAAAAATAAGTTGTTTTATTTTTAATTTTAAAAAATTATTTTAAAAAATTTACAAAGGGCAAGCCTATTGCCATCCCTAGCCCTAAGGCTATTAGAATTTAGTAGAAATAAAACCACGTCTATTAGTATTTAGTAGACATAAAAATCACGTTATTTCATTTCGTTATTGATTGTTTTTTGTAATTTAATATTATAGAACAAAAATCACCATATTTGATTACACTCTTACATAATTTTATACAGGACATGTTTTATATAATATCAAGGCCAAAAGAGCAAAACAACCTCCAACATTTACACTGGTATCTAAAATAGATCTTAACGTTTCAGGATGTTTAAAATGAACCCTAATATTTGCAAAATTTTTAAATTGAACCCTAACGTTTAGAAAATGTTCGAAAAGAACCAATAACAATGATAAGCCATCGTTGGTTATCTGTTGACGTGGAATTTTTTAAAAAAGGTGGATCCCACATTATTTATAATTATTTTCTTCATTTAGCAGCATAGGAAGGTTAAAGCACTCTGTATGAATTTTTCATTCATAAACGCAACGTTTCCTTTTTAAACATAGCAATTGTTTCCCTTTGGTTTTGATTCTTAAGCGTAGCGTATACAGGAGAGCCGTCATTGTGGAGAATCAACAACACGCAATGTTTGCTTCTTCCTCAAATGATTTCAGACAAAGGAATAATGGTGAACATCTTTGACGATCTTGAACTAAAAGCCCTCAAGGTCCTTTTTAACAACTTATATATCCCTAATGGCAAAACCCCACCAATTCACTACATCGGTCCCTTTGATTACTGGTCAAACTAGAGCTCAACACCATTGCCTTTCATGGCTTGACAAGCAACTGAGTAAGGGTGTGGTGTTTCTTTGCTTTGACAGTTGTGGAATGTTCAGCATAGGCTCAACAAGTGGTAGTGCTTAACCATGATGTAGCAGTGGCATTTGTGACTCATTGTGGGTGAACTTGATGTTGGAGGTGGTGGTCATCGGAGTTCTAATGGTTTTTTGGCCTCTACACGCAAAGTAGAACATAAATAGGATCCTGTTGGTAGAGGAGATGAAGTTAACGATTGGGGTGGAGCAGAGAGACTATTAGAGAAGTACTCTAAAGGCAATCACCTTTAACACTTATTGTACAAATCATTTTATGATTAATAAAGACATTTTTCATTATTTCGATGTTTATACATTTAAGGATTTGATGTTGATCATAAATTGATTTAATGAAGTCCTTGATACAAAACATAGCATGGAGGAAATCATAATGAGACTATTATAATGAGATTCCTATCATGTGTAATCATGTTAGTATCTAAACTTTCCTTGGTCATAAGATTAATGAGAAGAGATATCATTAATTCGGATAGACTAGCACATATTATACTCTTTGATTGGATCAAGCAGTAGATCTCATAAGCTATAGATATTAGTTTTTTAGAGTTAACATATGGATGCTTAATAAGGTTAGTAAGTATATTGGATTAACCTACTATAAGACAATTATATGGATATTCTATTCTAGTGTCAATGATAGTCTCATCATAGCAATGATGCAAGTATCCTTTGACTTGAAATGCTTAAGGATATCTTATATACTGATCCTGTGGTTTGACTCCATTCATCGGTATCTTTTAGGGGTTACTCATAGGGTGGTGACTAGGTACAACTTGAGATATTCGGAGATAATTGAGTAGCCAACAAAAGATTCACTACTCCTAATAGAAGGAGATGATACCGACGACCTCTTATTGGGGTCATTACTAGGGAGTCTCTGGCCAGAGCAGATAGGTGTCATGAAGAGAGTCTTCAATGATACATAGAGTAATGAGATCCTTAGGACAAGATCTTATATCAATTGGACTAGATGTGATATAATAAGTCTAGTCGAAGTTGACACTTTGACCATACTATGAACCAAGTGGGGTATAGATGATAAAAGGACGAATTGCATGGCAACATTGCATTTCGTAGTCAAATCACAGACTTTTCGGTCAATTGGGAGTTATGACGTGTTATTAGATACCACTCTTGACTTGAATTAAGTGTTAATTCAAGTTGCCAACATAACTGGGAACCTAATGGATCACACATATAAGAGATCCGAAGGATGAATAAAATGGTCTTGAATGGTGATTCGAGATAGGAGAAAGTGTTTTAGGATTGTATCGTGATGTGATCGTGGTAGAAAACGTTGCATGTAATAGATTAGAAACAAGTGTTATTGGCTGCCAATTTGGCCATTAACTTCTTAAACTTCCATTAATGCATGCTATTTATAGTCATTAACTTCTCATAACTTCCATTAATACATACTATTCATGACCATTAACTTCTCATAACTCTCCGTTAGTGATGGGGGTTATGGAAGGCCAAATGTTGCATAAAATAGAGATGATTTTCATGCATCTTGTGTAAGACACAAGTGAAAAGAAAGTTTCTTTCTTACACACACTCTCTTTTCCCTCTAACTCTCACAAGAGTTCTTGTATTTGCTAGTACAAGGAAAGAATTCTAGTCATCTTCTATTGAGGTTTCATCCTTCTATCTCCGTATGGACTTTCATTAGAGACAGTCTACGTTGATCATTGTGGTTTACGACAACCTAACGCGGAGAAGCCTAAAGAACAAAGGAGATCATCGGAAAGGTCTATAAACATATTACACTTCATGTTTTTGTTTTCTATATCTATATGCCTGAATAGAACTGTTTTTTAGTTCCGTTATATTTTCCGCTATGTATATTTGATATATATTATGTATAAGATGTATGATCGAAACCTTACAGAGATAAGGATGGAAATGTGAACATAATAGAGGTGGAGAGGAAAGTCAAAGAGATGATGGGTTCTGACAAGGGTAGGGAGTTGAGACAAAGAAGCTTGATGATGCGAATGAAAGATTCACAGGCTTTGGGAGAATCTAGGTCGTCCATCAAAGCCCTTGACAAGTTGATTTAGAGGTTGAAGCACATCTAAGAGATTCTATGCCTCTTTAAGAAGTGACAGCCATGTAATATTTCTACTTAGGTCATGTTCAAACTTTGTTTTCTCCAATTCATTGCTTTTGTGTTATAAGAACTAGCAACTCTTCCTTCAAAATAAATAAGTTCAGCACATGCAATTTTGGTACTGTTTGTTGTGTGCTCCATAAATATATTTATCGAGATATTACTTTTTAGAAAGTGATTAATCAGGAAAAACTTAAAATTATATCAATTAAATATTTAAAATTGTTATTTATTTTCTTATAAATTATATTGTATAATATTTAATTAATGTTGTTGTGTCGCCTTTAATGTTCCTAGAGCTCTTGCCAAGGTTTTGGCATTTTATCAAGCACACATTCTGTCCTTTCCTTTCACTTAAGTTAGTTTACCAAAATCGATACAAATGCTAACTCTCAAGGTTTGGCACTCTAGCAAGCACATGTTTCTAGCTTCAATGGTTCATCTTATTCTCCTTCAAATAGTGCTTCTAACCATTTTCTGGAGTTGAATAGAATGGCGTGAATCCATTCTTACCCAGTTCACCACTACTAGCAGGCGGGTGTTGCATCTGCTTCCCAAGATCTTATTTTTCTTTTTAATGGAGAAACAAATTCCATGTAGTTCTTTCCTTTCTTAATCTTCTTCTTGTTAAAAAAAGCTTTAAAACAGGTCATATTTTGATTTTTCTGTGTTTAAGAATCAAAACCAAAGGGAAACAATTGCTGCATTTAACAAGGAAGTGTCATGTTTATAATTGAAAAATTCATACATAGCGTTAAACCTTCCTACACTGCTAAATGAAGAAAATAATTATACAAAATATGGGACCCACCTCTTTTTTAAAATTCCACTTTATCAAATGGGTCCCACTTAATTTTTTTAAAAAAAAACCATGTCAGTAGATAACTGATGGTAACTTAACACCGTCAGTGGTTAGGGTTCTTTTCGAAAATTTCCAAATGTTAGGGTTCAATTTGAACATTTTGCAAATGTTATGGTTCATTTTGAACACCTTGAAACGTTAGGGTCCATTTTAGAAACCAGCGTAAATGTTAAGGGTTGTTTTGCTCTATATCATGTATTTTAATCTTATAAGTAGTATAAGTAAAATAAAACTTGAAAAGTTCAAATCTTATAACAATACATCCAATTGGAACTAGTATCTTTATTGATACATTAGATATATATTTAAAAGGCTACGAGACGCTGAAAGATTCACTATTATGATGAATTCCAAGAGTTTATTTTGAAGATGATTGTGAATTTATAATGTTTATAAGAAGGTCAGTAGTATAATTATCCTCTTCAACCAAAGTATGTAAAGACATATTCCTCATAGGCAGAAGAATAATTAGTATTTTCAATTATTGAAAATATAATTATCTAAGAACAATTTATATTAGATATAAAAAAACAGCAACTTAACTATGAGAATTAGATCTATAGAGATAGGTCGGAAGTTATTTATTTACTTTACTCCAAGAACATAGATAATGTACTGAAGATGTTTATTATGTGAAATATATGATATTTTTGAAGTATTAAAGATATTCATTAGTTTATATATAAGTCGATATTTGACTTCGAGGTTAAAATGATATTAACTTTAGAAATAAATTCTAATTAAGGTATATTTTACTTGGAACAATTTTATTTTCAGATTGAAATGTTCAATGTAGAATTAATTGCAAATAAAGCTAAAATACATTTTCCATTTAGTATAATTTAGAAATGATTAATTGGATCAAGGAGTTTTTCAATGAACTTAGATAGTTCCTTGCATCGTTCATACAATAATGTTCTGTAGAACATTAAAGTCATTTTGCATGCAAAAGGAGCTAAGGTCTCATCAAATATTCAAGTATGTAGATAATTAAGATAAAAGTTGTAAGATTTAAGTAAGTGCTCACCATAGAAAATCTTGTAGATTTTTTTCGCTAAACTATTATCTTAGTAATAGCATGATCATCATATAGAGATATTATATAAGATACTTAAATGATTAGCTTAGTACAAGTAGAAGATTGTTAGCTTATACCCTACAATCAATTAGTTATTTGTAGCATAGTGAAATAATTATCTAAAGATATTCTTTATCTTATATATATTTATATGTATATAATAAAGGCTATAGGATAAATATACAATGCAAATAAAATTATGATGAGATCATATAATTATGAGATTTATATTGTTTTTATGTATTATTTATAAATTATTATTAGTCATTGTTCTATTAAGACTAAACATTGGTAGAGCGTAAAAAGACTAACACACGTTATATTTTTTCTTATGAAGGAAGTAGTTGATCTTATAGACTATAAGTGTGAGGATACTTAAATAAATACATGGGTGTTCGTTGGAGAACAAGTTCACTAAAGTGACCCTATATTAAAAATCTATTTGGAACATTACTTATATGTGTATAAAAATTCTAATTGTCATGATTGTATTAATGATCTTTTTAACATGAGATCTCCAAAGTTATCTTATATAAGGATTGATATGTTTTGATATTATTTATGACATATTTTAGTGAATGGTAGCTCAGTTGGTAGTTATTAGATATAAGATGAACTATATAAAGGTAACTGAGTGATCATATGAGATTCCACATCGATTAGAGAGAAAAACGAAGTACACCTTATAAGAGTATAGATACCTCCCCCCTATAGGCACATTTTTCTAAGTGTGGGAATAACAAAACCGTGAGGGTCTTAACTCGATGGGTAACACAAAGCGAACAATATCTGTCGATGGGTAGTCTGAACTGTTACAGATTAATACATAATTCATCAGTCCAAGGTGATTCGGGAGAATGTTCCATTATTCGCGATTAGTATTGATTCAGGAAATCCTTAGTCACGATGGAATGATATTTTAAAAATAGCTTTCAAATTTCATTAATTGAAATTAATAATAACATAGAACTAACATGATTGAAATCAAATAAATTAGACATTAATTTTATGCTCTATGTCTAATTGGAATATTGAATGATTATATAGAAAAATCATGCACCAAAAGTTTGGTCAAAACTCCTTTATCATTTTTAAATATTTGAGTGGTAATGATGCATTATTAGACGCCAATCTTGATTTATAGATATAAATTGTTTAATTAAATCATTATATATAAATTAAAGGATTTTAATTTATCTCATCCTAAATATGATTTAGGATTATAATTTATATATATTGTCAATATATTTAGAAACCTAATATCTCATATACAAAGAATGAGTTGAAGAGAGAAAAGGTATTTTAGGTAAGTTGGACTTGGTTCTAAAATATTTAATAAATAAGGATTAATATGAGATATTAGATCTTATTTGGACTCATTTCATATTTAATTAGAATTAATTGTAAATCTAATTAAAGTTTAACTAAAATTATAATTTAATTTTAATTAAATAACTAAAAATACCCAAAGTTTATTATAAATAAGCTTAGACTCTATGAGAGTTAATACTGCTTGCATAATCCTCTCTATAATAGTTATAGTCTTCTCTCAATATGTTCT
This sequence comes from Erythroxylum divaricatum, assembly GCA_025434745.1. Classification (NCBI taxonomy): domain Eukaryota; kingdom Viridiplantae; phylum Streptophyta; class Magnoliopsida; order Malpighiales; family Erythroxylaceae; genus Erythroxylum; species Erythroxylum divaricatum. The sequence continues at coordinate 39,902,555 of JANTPM010000006.1, read as the reverse complement.
ATAAATATTGTCAAAGATTGGACACATGTGCAGCTATGGTGATTACGATGATTCTATTTTAAAAACGATTCAAGAAAAACGACAAGAGAAAATTAAGTTCAGAATAAGTTACAAATTAATATTTATATTTTATTATAATTTATGTGTTAATTATTCTATAGAATTTAAGTGATCTTAACTTTGACAAATCAAAATGAAAAATTTTTGTATTTATTTCACTTAGTGCAAGATTGGATTCTATCACAATTTTACTTCAAGCACACCTTTTTATTGATTATAAATACAAATACAAATACAAATAAGAGAAATATCACCCAATTGAGTAAGATACTATTCACAAAATTTCTAAATCCATTCAAAAATAGATAAATTTGAAAAGCTTAGAGCTTGTTTGTTTCCATTTTTAAGTTTTCAAATTCAATAATAAAAATTTATTTTCCAAAAGCCAAATTCAATCAATTTTTTTTTATTTTTTGGTTTATGTTCTTAGTTTTAGTTTCTTCTAGCTTTCAAAAATTATGAAAGCCATAAAAAATGATTTTTGTTTTTACCTTAAGCTGATTTACTTTTAATTAAATATATATTATTTAATTATATAATATATTAATTATTAAAAAGAATTATTAATATTTTAATTTAATATTATATTTAATTAACTAAAATTCAATATTAATATGAATTAAGAATAATTTAATCTTACATAATAATTTTATTTAATTTTTACTTAAATTAAATTTATTTTTATTTAATAATTATTAATAAATATAATTAAATTTAAAATATTTTCAAAATA
>JANTPM010000006.1:39886786-39898708 GCA_025434745.1 Erythroxylum divaricatum | reverse complement strand
CTCCAAGCTATAGTGCTGTGGTTTTTGGTCATTCCATCCCGGCCAACCAATCGATCACAATTGGCCAGAAGAGCCCCCAATAGAACTAGAAGAGGGCGACCTTACCCTTGTTCAGGGCCCTCATGGTATGGGCATTGATCTGTCATCTGCCTTTCACAGTAGATTAGACACTATCTGGGTTCAGGCGGTTGTGATCAAGCTGCTGGGACGCAAGATGAGCTTCAGTATGCTCCGGGATCGACTCCTCGCCTTGTGGCATCCGATTGGTCCCCTGAAAATTGTAGACTTAGAGAATGAATTTTATTTAATCAACTTCAAGGAGGAGCGGGACTACATTCATACCTTGACGCAAGATCCGTGGATTGTCGTCGGTCATGTTCTTTCGGTCCAACCATGGACTTCGGCTTTCCGCCCCTCCTTCGGCCTCATCACCCATGTCGTAGCTTGGGTCCGCTTCCCCGACCTCCCTATCGTCAGATATCATCCATCCATTCTAACTGCTCTACGTAATCTGGTAGGAAAAACCGTGAAGATTGACGACACAACGCAACAGACTTACCAAGGACGCTTTGCTCGTGTAGCAGTCACCCTGGACCTTAGCGCTCCTCTTCGTTCGGCCGTAGAACTCGACGGGGAAATCATTCAGGTTGCGTATGAAGGACTCCCCCAAATTTGTTTCCACTGCGGACTGGTCAGGCATGACACCACCACTTGCTCATCGCAACCTGAGACTACTCCAGCGCCTGTGACGTCCTCCGATGCGGCCCCCACGCCAGACCAAGTCGCATCAGGCGGCGACCCCACCACCGGTCCTCCATAATCCGTTGTTTTTGGGCCCTGGATGCAAGTGACACGTCGGACTCGTCGGCCTCCTCCTCCCATTACCTGGTCTCGTCGGGACAGGCCACCCCAAGAGATGCTCGTAAGCTTACGCGGTTTGCGATTCACGGTCCTCTCCTAGGATGCGTTGTACGACGGCCCAACGGGCCCCAATCTAACGGTCGATTCTTCTCGCTCCTTCATTAGCCTCCCTTCATCCGATCAAGACCAGCGTCCCAATAAATCCCTAAGTACTTCGTCCAAAAGGGACGAGAGCCATAAGAGGGGATTGTAGTTGGCAACGTCTAGACCCAATATAGTCATAAAGGGGCGACGTCGTTCCCTCTCAAGCTGGGTCCATCCTTGGGCTTCAATGCATCCACGAGCCCAGCTTCATCTACCCCTCCCTAGATGGACTCCACCTTGGACCAGGCTGTCTCCACGGGCCCAGCCTTAGATTCTCCCCCCAAGGCTTCCTCCTTTGTGGGCCCATGCCTTCCAAGCCCTCCACTGCAGCAGCCCAGGCCTACGGACCTTAGTCCCTCTGAGCCTAGTTCAGCACACGTAGCACTTTCCTTACCATCGCATGCAGCCTTGGTTTCACCGGATCCGATCGTACCTTTTAACATCCCTATGGGCCTGGTTGATGAGACGATGGCCGAGGCCAGAACCAACTCCCATGGCCCATTAGCCACGTCGCCTCACCCACCCATCCAAGAGGCAACGCCCCCGACCCCTCGACCCCATTCCCGAGCATCGGAGTGATGGAGATGTGCATGAGTCTTACGATACGATGATGGAGGATCCAATTCCTACCTAAGAGACCCTCCCTAGTCCAGATAACATTGGGCAAGTTGTCCCTGTTCTGACCGGCTCGAGTTAGTTCCCCCTTCTCCTACGCCTTTATGACGATTTTTCTCTGAAATTGTCAAGGGATTGGAGGTCGAACCTTCAAGCCCATTATGTGGAACTATATTCGCATCCATTAGCCCCGGTTAGTGGTTTTAGTTGAGCCCCGTATTAGTGGCGAATGAGTTACAAAAGTTATTCGGTCTCTAGGATTTAGCAATTCTTTTCGTATCGAGGCGACGAGATATTCGGGAGGAATCTGGCTACTTTGGAAGGATACCATTGAAGTCCGCATTTGCCTTGTTCATCGCCAATTTATTCATGCTCGCGTGCAGTGGGACCACCAGTCGTTTGACTTTACTGCTATCTATGCGAGCCCAACCTACGCTCTACAAAAATACCTTTGGCATTACCTGGCTACCCTTGCTCCGCACATCACCCTCCCCTGGTTGCTAGGAGGAGATTTTAATGTGAAATTGGAAAGTGCTGATAAACGCGGGGGTTCATGAACCCAACCCATTATTAATCCTCACTTTCGAGATTGTATGCTCCAGTGCAACCTACAGGATCTTGGATTTTCCGGTCTGAGATTCACGTGGAAGCGGCGTAATCTCCAAGCCCGGCTCGATCAGGCTTTTGACTCTCCTACTTGGTTATCGGCGCATCCAAGTACCCGAGTTCACCACCAGCCTTTTCTCAAATCGGATCACCAGTCTCTTTTTATCCATTTCCTCACTCCTGACCACCCAATCCCCCGCGACGCCCTTTCCGGTTCCAATCTACGTGGCTCACTCACGAATCTTTCTCCCAAGTGGTCGCTGATCACTGGCAATCAAGCTCCTTGGATTTCAGTGGAGCGATCCAACGCTTCTAAAAAAAGCTCCACCATTGGAATGCCACAGAGTTTGGCAATATATTCCATCGAAAAAAACGCCTTATGGCCTGGCTTGAGGGCCTTCAAAAATCAGTGGAGGACACCGATTCCCCCTCCCTTCATTTGCTAGAGGCCTACCTGAGGAATGAATTAGAATACGTGCTCTATCAAGAAGAACTCTTCTGGCACCAACGGTCCAGGAGTCAATGGCTCGGACAAGGCGATCGGAATACTCAGTATTACCACGCTCTCACTCGTACTCGACGTCATCAATCCTACATCCATTCTCTTCTCGATGCCCAGGGTAATGAAGTTATTGATCCTGCGGCTCTCCACGGAATGGCTCAATGTTACTTGGAGGATTTATATCGACCCGATGGACAGTCCTCCATCACTGGGCCTCTTTCAGGTCATTTTCCTCCTTCCCCGCCACAATTGACTGAGGACCTCAACCGTCCACTCAGCCCCGACGAAATTAAGGAGGCATTTTTTTTCCATGGCTCCTAACAAAGCCCCAGGCTTTGATAGGTTAACAACTCTTTTTTACCAATCTCAATGGGACACAGTTGGCCCTTCCTTGATTCATTTCCTTTAGCGTATTTTTTGACACGAAGTTTGGGAGTGAGCGATTAACCGCACTATCATTGTCCTTATCCCTAAAAACCCCTCCCCTACTTCCATATCACAGTTTCGTCTGATTGCGCTTTGCACTGTGCTTTACAAAGCCCTCACCAAGATTTTATCTACTCGACTCAAACCGTATCTCGAGGAGATTGTTAGCCCGACCCAATATAGCTTTGTGCATGGCAGTCTTATTACCGAAAATATAATCATTACCCAGGAAGTGATTCACTACATGAAACGTAAAACTGGTCGCACAGGGTTTATGACCATAAAAGTGGACCTCGAGAAAGCTTATGACCTTCTTGATTGGGACTTCATTCAAGTCACCCTGCATGATATTGGCCTTCCTGTCTCGCTTATTTCGCTCATCATGAAATGCATAACCACGGTGTCCTTTCACGTGAACTAGAATGGCAAACTTAGCGAGGCCTTTCAACCTTTTCACGGTATTCGTCAAGGAGACCCTCTTTCCCCTTACCTTTTTGTGCTGTGCATAGAACGGCTTGGACATGCGATCTCTCATTAGGTGTCCTTCGATCGTTGGCTTCCAGTTAAATTGAGTAGGAATAGATCCCCCCTTTCCTACTTATTCTTTGCCGACGATCTCATCCTCTTCTCTGAGGCTTCTCTATATCAAGCTCACGTTATTCAGACTGTTTTGGACTCGTTCTGCACCGTTTCGGGGCAACACGTGAGCAAAGACAAATCGCATTGCTATTTCTCCAAGAATGTCCATCCGTTGACCTGTCGTGCCTTAAGCAGGGAGCTCGACTTCCCCCAAACAACCGATCTAGGTCGGTACCTGGGGGTTCTCCTCCTGCACTAACGTGTCGAAAGGCGTACCTATCAGCATATTCTAGATAAGGTCTATCAACGTCTATCTGGCTGGTCCCCCTCTATGTTATCTTTCGCTGGTCGGGCCACCTTAGTTCAGTCGGTCTTAGCGGCTATCCTTAGTTATACGATGCAGACTGTCCGGTTGCCACGGGGGTTGTGCGACGCTCTAGAACAAGCTATGAGGTAATTTTTGTGGGGCTCATCTCATGACAAAAAGAAGTTACCCCTTTTCAGCTGGGAGGAGTTGTGTCGGCCCAAGGCTCTTGGGGGTTTGGGCATCCGGCGGATTAGGGAAATGAACAATGCTTTCCTGGCCAAACTCAGTTGGGCCTTGATAGCCACCCCCAATGCCTTATGGGTTCGGATGCTCTCTAGTAAATATGCTTTTGATGTTCACCACCTTCCCTCCTCCCTTCCTTCCTCTGAGGGTTCGATGGTGTGGCGGAGCATCAAGGCGACTTGGCATATAGTGATTCAAGGTCTACAATGACGGCTTAGCAATGGTACGATGACGAGCTTCTGGCTTGATCCTTGGGATACGGGAGTTGGCCCACTCCTCTCACACTCTACTCAGCCAATCTTGGAACACCTTCTTAGCCTCAACGTCCATCACTTCGGCAATTGGAATTTGGCAGCCTTTCAAGATTACCTCTCGCCTTCGCTTTGTTGAACTATAGCTGGCATGTTTCCTCCCTCCCCATTTCTGGACCACGATAGGCTTAGCTAGGGAGCCTTTGATCATAAGAACTTTACCGTTGCATCTGCCTACTTCCTGCGTCTGGGTCACATGGACGACGTTTCGCATGGGATATGGTGGGCCATTTGGCAGTGGTCGGGGCCCCAGCGGGTGTGCTCCTTTTTATGGTTACTAGCGAAGGATCGCTTGCTTAATAATCAACAAAGGGTGCGACGTCATCTCATCATAGACGGTACCTGCCCCCACTGCTCCCAAGAAGAATCCTCCCTTCATGTTGTTCAAGATTGTTCACCTGCTCGACAAGTGTAGGCCACTTTCTAGCCGGATATCGCCACCTCGTCTTCCTTCGCTCAACCCACTAGCGACTGGCTACTCATCAACCTCCTCTAGCATCGACGAGTGCAGGACCAGGATTGGGCGCTTCTTTTTGGGTTGACCTACTTGTTCCTCTGGACATGAAGGAATAAGTCTCTTTTTGATTCTGCTTTTGTGCGACCCACCTTACCATCTTTTCTTATCTTATTTGCAGATCAGGTTCAGAAGGCTTCCAAGAGGCACAGCTTGGGCAACCCCGACTTTTGTCCCCGCCAGGAACAATTGATCGGTTGGAGTCGACAGTCACCTGGTTGGGTCAAGTTGAACACTGATGGGGCGTGTAATCGTGCCCATTTCACTATCACAGCCGGTGGTCTCATCCGCGACAGTGACGGCAATTGGCAAGGTGACTTCTCTCAGAATATCGGATGGTGCACAGCGCAGTCAGCAGAACTCTGGGTTGTCTACACCGGACTATCTTTGGTTTGACGTCTAAGCTTCCGTCGAATTGAGCTGGAAGTAGACTCGGTAGGGGTACACCAGCTTTTATCCTCTTTGACCTCCCGCTCTCAGTCGGGTAATCCTATAGTCATAGGGATCCTAGAACTTCTCAACTGGAACTGGTTTGTTGTTCATCGTCATGTCTACCGAGAGAGCAACAGATATGCGGATTGGCTCGCTGTCCAGGTAGGCCAGGATGACATTGGTGTTACTTATTTTGATGTTACACCTTTAGCGTGTCATCCTTTCCTTTTAGAGGATATGTCGGGGATTTGTTTTCCTAGACTCGTTTTGTAGTCGGTGTACTCTTTTTTCATTTAATCAAAAAAAATAATTACTTGATTAAATTTTCTCATTTTACATTTACTTTGTAATTTGAATATGTGATAAAGTTATTATATATTTTAAAATAAATATATTCACACAATTTATCTTTTATTAAAGAAAAAATATAATATAATTTTACAATTTTTTTACAGACGTTATATTTATGTTCCAACATTTAACTCGTGGTCATTTTGTATTTGTTCATTTATTAGAAAATTTTGAATTTATTTTAACTCTCTATAATAATTAAAAAAACATCTTATCTAATGCTCGAATATTCATATTAATTCAATATAGCATATACAAAATATTCAATTTATTAAATAAAAGTTGATGATCTTTAATCTCTTCAATATTTTTCTATAAAGAGACCTTGGAAATGAAGTATTGTTCTCTAAGTAAAGAAATATATTTAAAAGTGTCTGAAAATATGTCATTAAATATAAACCGAAATCCTGAAATTGGCTATATGATATGCTCTTTGAATCTTGCCTCCTAAAAGTAATCTCCACCCAGTAGGCAACTTCTCATCAAGTCAAATGCTAGGAACCGCGATGAAAGCCATGCAAAGTCAATAGATGGGGATGCGAAAACTGGAGCCTTTGAGACATTTGCTATCGTTCATCATTTTATATTTGGTAATTATTGAGATATCCTAGTCAAAACTCAAAACGGTGTCATTATCATTATTATTTATATTTGTATTAATCATTATTTTCTTTGACTTCGAATTACATAAATTATCAAATATATATAATGATTTATTAATTATATATTTTAAGTAAATTATCAAATGAATTAAAGATTTGCGATTAATTAACAAATTCAATTTAATTGTCATTAAATGTCATGGTCCTTATAAAAAATGATATGTATAGATTTATACCTTCTTGTATATTAATTTGGATTTGGATTGATTTGACTAAAAAATTTAAAAGTTTCACTTAATATTAGATTCTAAAAAATTAACTAAAATAAAATTTAAAATTTAAAAATTACACCTTAATTTTAAGATATACTAAACTTAATTTTAAATGTTTAACTTGTAAGTTTTTTAGAGCAGCTAACAAGCATGAACATGGATTCTTTTTAAAATATATTCTGGACTTGATGAGATAATATTATGACTCTACTACTTTCTTTTTCTGTACATACATGATTTAATATGAATTCACGTCCATTTAACCATAATGCCTAATCACTTAACCTTTAACTATGAAAATGATAGAATTTAATTTTTAAAATTTAAGAAATAATTTCGTATATATCATCAAACAATTTCCCTTGTAGGCTAAAAGGTCGTCAAGGATGCCGACAAGCACATAGAAAACAAAACTAATCTATAGACATCGATAGAGTTGAAACTTGAAAGCTAAGGCCGTAGAATAGTAGGGAAATGGGGAAGTATTCGACCTGCCATTCCATGGTAGACTCTTCTCTAGATGCCACATTTCCATTCCAAGTTATATGTAGACAAATATTGACTCCGCCATGCCAAGCAAAAGAGGTGACCACTTGAGATCTTAGGATCTCCAAACACGAATAAAAAATGGGTTTGGAGAATCGGGAAAGGACAAGGACCATGTGTATGTACAAAGAAGTTCTGTTTAGAGTTAGCAGCTATATGCAGGAGTTAGTCAAATAAGAGTAAAGATCCTCTGTCTAATATTACTTTGTCTTATTCTGTCTCATAGAATCTGAACTCGTCAAATAGGAAGCAAGCTGCAGGTGTCAGTTCTTCGATTTTTTTTTACACACATCAAAGAGTGTACTCGTGCTTATTTCGTCGTTTAGAGATTAATAGAAGAGGTTGTTACAATATATAAACCCTCTTTAACCGAACATGCAAAGGTTGCTGTCCAAATTGTCAGGTATTGCTAGTGACAAGCAAGAGTCGGTTAAAAGCCTTTCAATGTGTTGATCGAAGATTCTAAGGCAGCCAAATTAGACATGTTCTTGACACGGGTAGTTTGAAATCTAGCAAAAGTTTTGCAGGACGTCGTGTTTAATGAATAAAGAAGAAGTTAAAAACATCGTTTCTAATTTCCTAGTCCTAGTACGTACATCATATTCGTGTTTAATGAATGAATAAAGAACAAGTTAAAAACATCATCATTTTGGCGTACTAGGAAAGAAACTTTTATGTTGTGACGCTGTTTGTCGATTACTTATCATAATATCACCTGTACCATTTGTAAAAATTTAAAGTTTCAAGCATCTCCGCTTTTCCGTTTAGAATTTTATTTCGTGAGGAATTCAAAAGTCGAAATCCAGGGCCAGCCGCCATGGTTGACACTTGACAATGGAAATTATCGATGGTAGGCGGCCATGCACGTGTAAGTTTCCACTTGTGGTAGTAGAAGATCCTCCGTTCACATCGGAGGCGACTAAAGACGATTTTCATTTTTCATCAAATGCAAGGGAAATTAATGATTTTATTGTCCGAATCATTGTTTTAAATATAGACTGAAAATTAAGGCATCGTTTAATTCTATTTTTATTTTTTATTCTAATTTTTACTTTTTCTTTTAGTTTTTAGTTTTAATTTTTTTAAAATAAAATTAAAAACTTGTTTATTTGTTAATGTTAATATAGTTATAATTTTATCACTCATAATAATTACATTTTAGATAAATCTTAAAAAAATTTATTTTTAATTAAATAAAATTATTTAATCTCTTATATGTTATTTATTAACAAATTATTAATAAAATTATGTTATTTTATTTTATTAAATTATATATAATTAAATTATTCATAATTTTATTGATAATTAATTTTAATTTATTAATTATATAAATATAATGTTGAATTAAATTATTAATATTTTTAAATAATTAAATAATATATTTTTAAATGATAGTAAATAAAATTATGAAAAAAACAAAAACAAGAAATAAAACTACTTTTTATGATTTTCATAATTTTTGAAAACTAGAAGAAACCAAAACTAAAAATTCAAACAAAAAATACTTTTTTCCAAATTTAAAAACAAAAACAAAAAAACCAAAACAAATAAAAACAAATCCTCCCAAACTAACGGGACAAGAGATATGAAATTTAAAAAAATTAGTAGCTTTAGATTTTAAAAAAACCATATATAATAAAAGATTAAACAACATTAATTGTGTTTAAATATGATTGGAAAGGAAAATATCCTTACACAATGAAAAAGTTGAAGTTTAATTATAGAAGGAGACTGTTAAATAAAAATCAAATAACTTATTATAATTTATAAAAATATATTAGTTTATTAAAATTGGTCAATCAATTAATAAATTAGTCAGTTTTTAATAAAAAGAGTTATTAAGATAAACAATTAGACGATTGAAAATTTTTGTATTTAAATCAACCACACCAATTTAATTTTTTAATCATTAATAGAAACTCCTTTCGATAGTAATGTAAAATTTAAATCGTTGTTCGTTAGATATAACACATATGAGTTATCTTTTCGGTTAAAATAACAAGAACAACAAAATAGGGAATAACCTTTTTTCTAAACAAAATTTCATCTAATTCGATTGAAATTTTGAATTTTTTGTTTTTTAATTTTAGAGTTAAGAGTATGAATTATTAAACTATTCATAAGAATGTCAATTTTGGTCCGATCTGATTTTGGTCTGGATTAACGGGACCACGGGCGGGCTACAGGTCCAACCGAGCCACGGGCTAGCTCAAAAACGATTTCTCTAACTACTCAACTTTTATATGATAAAATGGTTCATGTTAGTCAAATTGTGTCAACAATATGGAAAAAAATTGGGAACAAAATAAAAGAGTAGGATAAATTGATCAATGAACCATGATTTTGAGCAAATGATTATAATCACATGTTTCACTTAATTAACATAGCCTCAAACAACAGATAATTCAATATAAATAAATAGCTTTAATACTTTTCAACTGAGACAACACATTGTATTATTAAATACTAAAGACATTGACTTAAAGTCGGAAGAAAAATCTCCTCAGTTTCTTTTTCTCACCTAGAACACATCACCTCAGCCCACGTCAAAGTATGACCTCCATACTAGCACCTCCAGTCAAACTCTCCCTTTGGCTTATAAGGGCACAATATCATCGCGATTGCTTTTCACTAAGGTTACCATTATTTTAAAATAGATTATATGTCTTGGTGTTGAATCAGAAATTCTAATGGGAACATTCATTGTAATGTAGTCTCCAACTTTTTCTATTATAACCTTCCCTTGTTGTCCACTAGTACATTCAAAATCAGGGACTTGATATTTATCTTTATTATATTCTTCCATTATTTCCTTTTTTTTTCCTGCAAATAAACACATATATCTTATCACTCTTTTTTTAGAAAATATAAAGATGGTAACCATAATTTAAATTTAGAAATTATCGATTTTCTGTGCTAATTATATATACCTGAAAATTTTTAGAAAATAGCCCAATAATTGACACTTATTATATAACTCAATTTATATCAACAAGTAAAATAAGAAATTGCACTAGTATGAACATGTTATTTACTTTGGCAAATAAAATGGATATATATTTTAAAAAGAGTTTCTCTACTAATTAAGAGTAAGGCTATATACTATTGGATATCTCTAAGCGTCTCAACAAAATTTCTAACCGATGTTGTTGTTGTTAAATAAAAAAGATATAAATAAAAATTAATTCAATTCCATGCATAATTAGAAGATCACATTATAGTTTAAGTGTGAAATTTTTTAATAATAAAAAGTAACTAAATTTCACTTATAATTTAAAGATCTCTTTACATATATATAAAAAGAGAGATAAATAATTCCTATAAATAAAATTATTTGATCATGAATATTCCATTTTAATACTAGTCAAGAGATCTCTTAAATATAATAGCGCGAGTATAAATATAATATTGCCACCTTCTAAGTTGTAAATGCTTTCTTGGCTAAAGCCTATGTGTTGATTAGGGATAGGTTCAATTCTCTCCCAACTTCCCTCCTTATCTTCTCTCTTCTGCAGCTTCCACAAACCTAAACCCTCACCTTGTACATCTCTCAAGTCTCACCCTTCCCCTCTCTCTAAAACCTTTATAAACCTTCTGTCTTCTTCTACACATATACCTCAGTTCAACTTATATATCGGTTTCATATCAATCCTTTATTGCTCAAATGTCAATGGATATCCTGAAGGGTAGGTGGAAGGGAAACCTGCTCCGTAAGGCATGGGATAGGTGTCGTTCAATGGGTGCAATTCGCAGAAAGAAATCTCCAAACACCTTGTCAAAGAGCAACTCGTGGAACTGCACCAGATCGCAGTCGTCAATGCAAGAAGAAGATCATTATAGTCATCAGGGTAGTTGCAGGAAGAAGAACGATAATAAAAAGAGTATTAAATTAACTCCAGAGGGTTGTTTCTCGGTCTACGTAGGACCCCAGAAACAAAGGTTTGTGATGAAGACCAAGTACGCTAGCCACCCTCTGTTCAGGATGTTGCTTGAAGACGCGGAAATGGAGTACGGCTACAACAGCCAAGGTCCTTTGTTGCTTCCCTGCGACGTGGAATTATTCTACAAAGTTCTGTCGGAGATCGACAACGGCGATGAGGTGGTAAGTGGGTGCTCGCCGCTGGCCATGTTCAGTCCCCGCCGGTCAAGCTTAGAGTTGATTAACAGCGAAAGGTATGGGGCTTACCGGATTCTTCCTCCTTCTCCAATGCTAAAGCTAAATGAGTCCTGAATTAATTAGCCTTTCCCACGTACAGTTAGTCTCAAAATGTTTTCGATTTGAGATTAATAATAAAATAAAGACCGATTCATTACAGAGGAAACATACATGTACAGACAAGCTTTGGTTTATCCAGCATGTAGAGATGGAGACTGTTTCCTATATAGTAAAACATTAGAGGATTGTCGCAATCTACTTTGATGTTTTTGACTGTTAATCTTATGTCTTATTATCATTTGTGTGGACCCGAAATGGATGAATTAGGTAAAGTATATAAGCAGTCTTGCCAACGAATGAGGATATCTATACAGATAGATATATAAAAATTTGGATTTAGTTTCCTCTCGTATAATTATTCTATTTAATAAAAATTTTAAAAAGAAATTATATCT
>JANTPM010000006.1:39861731-39880655 GCA_025434745.1 Erythroxylum divaricatum | reverse complement strand
GTAGAGGGAAGAAGGAGAAACGAAGAGCCTTAGGTGATTTTCCCCAATTTCTCAAACCTAGGCTATTTATAGACAAACGTCTCCAACTCAGTCCAAATTTCAGTCTCTAATTTTCAATGGCTCAACATATTTATTTCCTATCAGTAACAATTCTAATTTTTCCATTGCCCTTAGACCATTCTTCCAGTACTATACAGTCAATTAATCTGTCACTCTAAAATTTTCGGTCCGGGCATTATCTCCCGAATTTCCGGGAAATCTCCTATAAGCCATTATAAAATACCAGTCACTTATAAACTATGCTAAATCAGTCATTTGAACCCAATAACTCCTAATTTCTCAATTGAACACGATTCAGTCAGTCCAGTCAGTTCGCAATCCAATCAGTTCTTAATCACGATTAAAATACCGGAAAATCATGAATGCATGTACTATAATTAAATGCATATGTAAGAAAGCAGTTCCTCTATAATTAGAGGCCAGTAATAAAATCAATCAGTAAATATAATGAGACATCTCGGTCCGACCCAAATTACCAGAATACCCTTGTTCGCAGTAACGGGATGTTACACTACTTGTCTTCATATTACTACTATTCATTCTAATAAATATGTTGATAGAACCAACCGTAGCCTTTGTAATTCTATTAGTACCATTCATAATATTGTTGATTTGTGGCATTATAAAATGGGTCATGTGACTTACCTAATATGAAACATATAGCATGTATGCCTACTCTTTCTAAATCGAATAAAATTTGTCAAGTTTATCCTCAAACATGACAGTGTAGAAGTTCTTTTCCCTCTAGTTCATCTTTTGTTTCTTATGTTTTCGGCATATTACATATTGATATTTGGGGTCCCTATCATACCCCCACTTACCATGGATACAAGTATTTCTTGACTGTTGCGGATGATAACTCTAAGTTTACCTAGACTTTTCTTATTTCTCATAAAAGTGATGCTTCCCCCACTCTAAAAACTTTTCTTTCTTATATTGACAATCATTTTCAAGTTCATGTCAAAGTGATTAGATCCGATAATGCTTTAGAGCTCACAGAAGGTGATGCTCCTATTTGTTTTGCCCATAAAGGCATTGTTCATCAAATTTCTTATATTGGAACATCTCAACAGAATGATAGAGTCGAGTGAGAGCATAAACATCTTCCAGAAATAGCCCGAGCCTTTTATTTTCAATCTAATCTCCCTTTGCAATTTTTTGGGGATTGCATTCTCACTGCCACCTACCTTATAAACATAATGCCTCTTTTAGTTTTACATTTTCAAACACCTTATGAGCGACTCCACAAAACCAAACCTACTAATTCTTACCTTAAATCCTTTGGTTGTTTGTGTTTTGATCCACCTTAAAACTTCATTGAACTAAATTTGACCCCAGAGTTAGACCCATGCATTTTTATTGGTTATCCTCCTCATAAGAAAGTTTACAAACTTTACAATTTCAGGACTAAAAAAGTCCTTACTAGCACAGATGTCATTTTGCATGAGCACTTCTTTCCATACAAACATTTCAATTCCCAATCTTCAACCTTGCCTACTTCACCTTTACATAACTTTGTTTTTCTTAATCTCGAGTCTCCATCTCATATACAACTTCCCACTTCCACCAATACTGAGCTCCCTACTTCTGTCTCTTTTACTTTTACTTCTCATAGTCCTTTTCCTCCACCTACTTGGTGATTTGCTAGAATGACGAAACCGCCTGCTTACCATCTCGATTATATCTATCATTTTCTTTTAGGAGCTTCGAACCAAGTTGCTTCTTCAACCTCGACCTTCACTACTCTTTCTACTATTCATTTGTGCAATTTGGTTCAACATGATTCTGTATCTATTGCTTTTCATTCTTCTATCTATTGCTATTCATTCTTTTCTCACTATATATACAGAACCCACCTCTTATAAAGAAGCTTCACAAGATCCAAACTAGGCTTTAACTATAAACAAGGAAATAGATGCTTTATATGCTAACACTATGTGGCATATCACTGATCTTCCTCCTGGAAAGAAGGTTATTTCTAGCAAATGGGTGTACAAAGAAAACTCAGATTTGATGGTACACTTAAACGCTATAAGGCCAGTTAGCAGTCAGAGGTGATACTCAAAAGGAGGGGGTCAATTACCATGAAACATTTTTTCATGTTATTAAACTATCTACTATTAGAGTTGCTATTATTGTGGCAGCCTCTAGAGCGGGGAAAATTTTTAAACTAGGTATGAATAATGCTTTTTTACATGGAGATTTGGATTAAGACATATATATGCAAATGCCCAAAGGCATTCCTAACCCACTCAACATAGTTTGTAAGCTTCAGAAATTCCTTTATAGCTCACAGCAGTAGTTTGCCAAATTGATGATCTTTCTTAAGTTATTGGGTTATACGTAGTCTAAAAATGATTATTCTCTATTTTTGAAACATATTGTTGATCATCTCATTATTGTTGTTGTCTATGTCAATGATATTTTAGTCACTGGCATAGACATTACTGAGGTTCATAAACTCAAATCTGTATTGAATTGGAGCTCTATTATTTTCTAGGCCTTGAAGCTATCTCTTTACCTACTATAATTATTCTAACTCAACGGACATTTGCTCGTGAACTTCTAAAAGACACTAGTTTTCTCAATAAGTCTGCTGTCTCCACGCCTCTTCTTGTAAATCTCAAGCTTTCCACAGATTCTAGTGAACCTCTTCCAAATGCTACTCATTATAAAATAGTAATTGGGAAACTCAACTTTCTTTCTCACACTAGGCCTGACATCTCCTTTGTTGTGCAAACTCTCAGTTAATTCTTTCAAGCACCTAATCAGCCTTATCTTTTCGCTCTGTAACATGTTCGCCACTATCTTAAAGGCATTATTTACCAAGGTATTCTTCTGAGAGTAGCAAATCGACTACATCTCCAAGCCTTTAGTGACTCAGATTGGGCTGCTTGTCTAACTACTAGAAAGTCAATCAAGGGATCCTTGGTCTTACTTGGTAATTCTCCGATTAATTAGAAATAAAAAAAGAAAAACATTATTTTTAGGTCATCTGTGGAAACAGAATATAGAGTCATGACTCATGCAGCTTCCGAAATTACTTGGCTTGTGCAGTTATTAACAGAATTGGGGGTCCTAAATTTAAAAACTATTGCTTTGCATTATGACAATTAATTACCTCTTCACATCGCCAAAAATCCAATTTTCCACTAAAGGACCAAACACATTGATTTGGATTGTCATTTTACCAAGAAAAAGGTTCTTAAAGACCTTATTCACTTAATTTATTTGCCAACCAAACAACAACTTGCCGACATTTTAACTAAGGCATTGTCCACTCCTCAACATAAGGATCTCATGCACAAGCTAGGAATGCTTGATTATCAACATTCCTCAGTTTGTGGGGGGAGGGGGTTGTTGCAGGAGCCTGTGCAAATACCAACTCAGCATTAGCCTGTTAGATTGTCAGTTAATTTCACATTTGTTAAAAGTTTATTATTTTATTCTTTCTTATATACAAGAGCTGTATATATCTCTCCTCTGTACATACCAATAGAGAATAGAATAATAATATGAAGTACACAAAATTCTCTCTACATATTCCTCTTTACTGCTTGTTGTTCTCTGCTAAAACATATTTGAATTAGTAAAAACATTAAACAATGACCATTGCCACTTAATTCATAAAGTAAATAGGAAAATGAATCTTAGTACGATGTGTATAAGTTAGCCTAGCTAACTTATTGCTAGAGCAATAGAAAGAGAAGTTATATATGAACATGTTTTTAAAGAATCCACATGACTGCCGCTTATTAGAGTACATGATCACATAATCCAATTGAAAGATGGAGTGTAGGCAATGAACTTAAGGCCTTACATATATGCTAGAGTGCATAAATAAGCTATTTAAGAGTTAGTGGAAGAGATGCTTAAGTAAGGAATCATCAAAGACAGTTTAAGTTCTTTTAGTTCTTCTATTATTTTGGTTAAGAAAAATGATGGTACGTTAAGATTTTCTATGGATTATATCCTTGAATAAATGCATTATTAAAGATAAATTTTAATACCTTAATTGAGGTTTTGTTAGATAAACTTAGTGAGAATAAATACTTTACGAAATTGGATTTAAGGGTTGAATAAATATTATCAACTTCAAATGAATCCCAATCATATTCACAAAACATCATTTAAAGCTCATCAAGAATACTATCAATTTTTGGTGATATCATTTAGACTGGTGAATGCTCGAGCAACATTTTAGAATTTGATGGATGCAATTTTCAAGAATTATTTGAGTAAGGCAATGTTAATTTTCTTTGATAATACATTAGTACATAATAGAGAATGGGAACAACATATGATTCATTTAAAGGAGGTTGTTGAATCGCATAATGGGGACTTATTTACGTTATATGACCAGTAATTTCCCTCATCAATGACATTGTTGGTCATCTTTGGTAGAATGGTAGGTAGACTTATCATTTGCATATATTGTATCAAGCTAAAAATTCAAGGAAGAGAATGAGCTGACTCATGGACCTAGATTCATATGTTTTCAATGGATCAGTCTATAATTCAGGCTCAGGTTTAGGCCTAGACTTAGACTGACTCTAGACTCAACTATTGTAAGTAAAGAATTAGATTTCGGGTAGAGTCAAACCTAAGAAACCCAAGCTCGAATTCAATTAAATAAATATTATTTTACACTTTTAATTTAAAAAATTATTTAAAAATTTGGCAGAGCCCAGCAATTGCCATCCCTAAATTCTGTATTATATGCTCATTAGGTTATGAAAGAGGAGCAACCATTAAACTGGTCCAATTTCCCATGACACATACTCATAATCGAATGAAGCAGATTGTTGACAAACGCAGAACAGATAGACAATTTCAACCTGGTGATTTAGTTTATATAAAGTTGCAACCATATTGCCAACATACTCTTTGGAATCAAAATAACCAAAAGTTGGGATCTATTTATTTCAGCCCTTTTCCAATAGCTCAACATATTGGCACTGTTGCTTATCGTTTGTAACTACTAGAGACAACTCGGATGCATCCTAGTTTCCATGTTTTCAACTCAAGAAACATGTTGTTCCATTCACATGAGTAACTAGACTCCCATCCATCCGTATTAAAGTACCCGATAGCAGTGTTGGATAGACAATTGATCAATCGAAAAAAAAGCCCGCTATGCAACTTTTGTTTCAATGGTCAGTGGATAACGCAGAAGACTGTTCTTGAGAGTATTCGTATATTGTGATCAACGTCACCAAAGTGGTGTTGAGTATTGTCTCAAAATCAGAAAATTTAACTTTTCAAAGTCAGAAATCTTAGCTACTCAAAGTCAGAAATTGTAGCTTGTTTTCAGTGATTGTTGAGTCAGAAATGTAGGCTTATTTTTGGTAAATTTTGGTAGTGCAGTTGGCCTTCATCTTCACCAATTAAATTCTCTATAAAAGAGAAGCAACAATAATGAAAGAAGGAGAGAAGAGAGCATAGATTGTCAAGAAAGAAGAGAGCAAAAGATTTCTAGCGTGAGAGAGTAGAAATTTTCCAAAAGTGAGAGATAGCAGAAATTGTGAGAGGGAGAGAAAAAAAAGTGTATATATATATTTTTTCTCTTACTAGTAGGAATGAGTGAACTTAGGTTAATTTGTATCTTATGAGAAATTGAGTGATAATCGCTATTGTATACTCTCATTGATTATAAGGAGATATTTAATTTAATTTATGTAGGTATTGCTAAACTAGTATAAAAATCTTGATATCTTTATTGTTTTATTTTTACTCTAAATTTATTAACGTTTCCGCGCTTGAAGGTATTGTTATGGGAGGATGAGGTGGAGAAGTGATGAAAGGAGGAAGGCGATGAACATGAGGAAATTTAAGAAGAATAAGACAAGTAAAATCGAATCAGAATGCACAACACATGTAATACAATGAATGGTTGAATGTAACAAAGTAAGAAGGTAGTTGAAGAAAAGAAGGTAGTTTAAGACTATGTATCAGGAAAAACCGAATTTTTCAACCACTAACGAACATCTTTTCTTCTTGAATTACTCAATACAATTAGGGTTTCCAATAATTACTTATCATTAGATTGATATCTGTCAGACCCTTGTGCCCATATTGTCAATCTTCGTTTATGGGTGAGTTTGAAACCAAGTGAAGAACAAGGAGATACAGCTCCGCTTGACTTTGAAACTTCAGTGTCAGCTTGATATGACGTTTTCATATACTTGAGATTAGAAATCTTAACTTGGAAATGTTGCTCTGCTTTGTTTTTTTCAACTTTGATTTGGAAGATGGTGCATAGAATTTCTAGATAAGAAATTGGAAAAGAGAAGTGTAATTGGTAGAGTTGGTAGAAAGTTGAAAGCGCTTTTCTCTTCATTGTCTGTTCTTCAAACACTGAATAGGAATTTGTGATGACTCAAGTTGTAATACGGGGAAAACCAATATCAGATTCAGATTCAAATTCAGATGCTATTATTCTTGTTTTATTCAATCGTTGAATACAAGATTACTGACATGTTACATAACTAGCGGAGAAAGGAATAGAGATTCTGGGAAACAAGTATTTCATTCCATCATCTGATATATCCCCTCCAAGAATCATTCTCATTATGTACGGAATTGTCTCAGTAGCTCCTTTCCTTTACCGCTGAAAAGCATACTTCTTTTAGCAATACAAAATACAGAATTCACTTCAATAAAGAAAATCCATAAAGACTTCTGCGGGAGTACCAACAAATCAATGGATGTTTCAGTGGTTTAAATCTGCATTAATCCTTCAAAAACTTCCATGGCAGAAGCTGGCAAACCTAGAAGCAAATTTATGCTTTTCCTCTCTTTACCATGAGACAGGAATAGAACTACTTCCTTCTCAGGCAAAGCCACAGGCCCTGATGAAATAGGTTCTCCCCATCCAAAGTCTGTGATGTGGAAGGACAACTTAGACCAAGTTGTGATCAAAAGAGTTGCAGCAAGAGAAGGCCTAGCTCTTGTGACCTCAAAATAATCAATGGCTGATCTCATGTAATCGTCATTAACCATTTTAACTGCATCATGAACTAGCCCTACTGCAAAGGACAGTGAATTCTCTAGTATCTCTCCTGCTTTGCACACAGCATTTGCTAGGACAATTCCATTACCGCAATATCCTTCTGGTAATGGTGGCACAAATTTAGCCCTTCCATCTACTGCAAACAGCAGTTTTGTCTGTTGATCAGGCACCATTCTTAGTGCTTGACATCTAGCTCTCCAGACAAAGGCTGAAAGAGCCTCAAATGTCGTGCACTTGGTTAAAACTCCATCTTCTATGGCCTTTCTCTTGAGCTTTTCAAGCTTCTCGGGATCAAAACAGAAGGCCCTGTACTGCATTTCTTCTTCATAAAGCTTGCTTGTTTTTGATATGTCCTCAATCTCTGCGAACTCATGGTGTGGAAACTCTATCTTAGGCGGGTTACGGACTTTCAGTAAGTTTCTTTCCAGGAACGGAGGAACTGTCAGCGGCAATCCCCTGGCAGTTTCGCCCCAGGAGTTCACAAATTCCATGGCACCGATTCCATCGAACATACAGTGGTTCATGCACAAGCCAAGAACAAATCCTCCAAATTTGAATTTCGTTACCTGTGAAGCAAGATTAAATTTTGACGAAATCCCAGGTTGCGAACTATATATGCTCTACCATAAGAAACACATGTACTTGTCCTGAGAACTCTGATGAAATTAACAATATCTGTGAAACGAAAATGCCAATTTGGACCTG
The DNA here is from genome assembly GCA_025434745.1 of Erythroxylum divaricatum. NCBI lineage: Eukaryota > Viridiplantae > Streptophyta > Magnoliopsida > Malpighiales > Erythroxylaceae > Erythroxylum > Erythroxylum divaricatum. The sequence continues at coordinate 39,872,878 of JANTPM010000006.1, read as the reverse complement.
ATACTATTGTTCTATCCTTACATGTGTGATCGACCAAGTTCATATCTGCTAAAAACGAAGCTTTATATTGAATAGAAAGCAAGAAACGGCATAGTCTTTCCTGTTCTTAAAAACAGACTTCTGACATCCAACTATGATCATTCTCTTCAGGTTAAAGAATTGAAAAAGAAACTTGCCACATACCATAAGAACTGAAAAGAATATCCGTTTCTGCTGCATAGTTTTAAACCATTCTTCCTATTGTTTTAAATTATCACAAACTTGTTCCAATGTATCCCGCGAATGATTGCAATTTTCTAAGTAACCAAATTTCAAAATAGACGTGTTTAGAGTCGAACTAGACCTGCTTAGAGTCGATATAACCCAAGTCATCAACATCAATACGATTGAGAATCAGTGCCACAGAATTCGCATACCTGAGCCACCAGAGGAGGAATCTGCAGTATGTTTTGAGCACCAGGGATGTCGTAAACCAATTTCCCAAGTGTCGCAGGGTCAGGTTTTGTTAAGTCTCCTAATTGTTCTATTGTACAATCAGCTTCAGCTTCCACAAACACTGCACCCTCTCCAGTGCAATCAACTATAAGCTTCCCTTCTGTGCTAATTGTTAACCGACCTGCAAGTGGATAATAATGAACAAGAACTTTTGACAATGCATTCTTGATAACATCCACAGCATCCTCATTTCCTCTGTCATCAGCTTTGAAGCAGTAAATGGTTCTAACTATCACCGCAATGTTTTGGTCAAGGTTCGAAAGGAAATAAAGACCCTTTTCTGTCTCCTCTGCAGGAGTCACAAGAGTTGGTTCTTCTTGCTTAACTGTAAGTTGCAAGGCCTTACTGCTTTCAGGTGCCATTGGAAAGTTAAGACACTAATTGAATCCTGCCCACAAAGGAAAGAGTTATTTTGGGAAAATAACATACGATGCTATTGGCAGAGAAATAAAGTGACAATAATTCGCAGGAAGCACACCTTCAAGCACAGCAATATAGAATTGCAGACAAATGAGCAGCAGAGAAACTAAGATCCTTGGTACAGATTTTGAGAAAAGTAAGTGAAGTTATATAGGAAGAGATAGGCCAGTAATTGGACAACCGCGAGTTTTGGTTAACAAAATGCTACAAACATGACAGTGACAGGTGGAGAGTACTGATTTGAAACAATCATATACGTAAGGTTGTTTTAATGGAGGAACGTATCCAAAATCAGAAGACAAAACAGATTCTTTTCGTTTACCCTTTGATTTGAACATTTGTCCTCTCTGCAATATCAACAGAAGGTGTCATATGGGTTGGGGTAGGCTACTGGCCGAAGAACCAAAACATTACCTGCAGCCAGCAATTCCTGAAAGCAGTGTGGAGCAAATCTAATATTAGTTGGTAGGGTTGGCGTCCAAATTTTGATTACTTGATGTTTTTTATCATAATCTTTTTTAAACAATAATTGCTTTTGGTCCATGCCATCATCAATTATAGATTAAGGCATAGTTGATCCCCTCTTAGCTACAGTCCAATACTAATTATTTTTCTGAGGCCAAAAGTTAGTAAGTTACTTAGGGGCAAGATGTTTACCACAAAATGGTATTCAAGAAACCAACTTTTCCTACAGTTTTTGTTTATCCTGAAGCTACATCTTGTGCAAAGTAGGAAGTGAATTTAATAATATATATACTGCCCCTGCTAGTTAAAACTTCTTCACCTTGCTTCAGGTGATAGTCTGATCAGACTCTGTACAGGGATTCTCACAAAGATGGACTCATGGACCATTTATATTTTCTGTTCCATTATTCCAAGCTCAAATACGTGTATGTTTTATTATACAACTAGATCAAAAAAAGTCTGCCTAATATATGACACTACACTTTTGATTTGATGGCATGTCTAGAAAGCCTAGCTCTTTTTTCTTGTGCACCACAATTTAGCTGTAATTAAGGAACTGTAGCAGCTAACTTAGGCAGGAAATTTAATAAGGATATAGTTGACTCAAGGGTCGAAACTTGTAAAGTCTTACGAATTAACATAAAACTTTTACTCAGTCGAATACAATCAGAGTATTGCTAATTGAGTAGGTAGACAACCTCAACAGCCAAAGATGGGCAAATTACCAAGTGCAACACGACCTGGCCTCCGATGTAAAGCTTTACGCCAAAGGTACGCCGTCTACAAGCAACGTAAGCTACTATCTTTACATTAGAAATTTCTGCTGTGAACCAATGAAATTAGAACTTGGAAGCCTTAAAACGTAGTTGCGAACAAAGTTTGACACCTAATGTTGAATCAAGAAAATTAATTTCTACTCATTTGTTAAAAAAGGCAGTCAACAATTACATCTAAAAGGGGCTAACAAAAGGGGTGGTGGAACTGCATAAATATCTACTTAAGGTCAGGTAAGTAAGCACTTGATTTGAGGACTAGTATGGTACAAACAAACTCAGTTGTGTGTTTCTTTTCTTTTTTTTTAATCTGGAAATCGTCATTAGATCCAAATGGCGATCCTGGTATATCATCAACAGGTACAGTGTCGAAACACTCCTGGGAGATCCTGTCTGCATAGTACACCACAATTCATGTATAAGGCTCAAAAGTAACCTTCTGATTAAGGTTGATTACGCATCATCATCTCCATCACCATCCTTGTCTGCATCATCATCAGCCTCAGCGTTTTCTTCAGCTTCTTCCCCTTCATCATCTTCATCGGACATGTTATTTATCACCTCTGTGATTATATCTTTAACCTCTGCTTTTCTATGCATTAGGTCCACACTGAAGTGGGTACCTAAACAAGAATATACAAGTATGATTAGTGAACATGAATCAAACCACAAGTGTTGTGTGCCATAGAAAAAAGATAAGCCATTAAACATACCAAGTTGTCTGAGAATATCGGATAAAGTTGCCTGCAGATTGACAGAAAAATAATTTAGAAATAATGGAACTATACTAAACTTTGAGCATTGATCCAAACCATGCAACATGCACTTACAGTATTGAAATCTACTTCCTTCAGAATATCCACAACAACAGCATGCATCTCCTCTCTGGTGGGTTCTGCCTTGGTCTTCTTGCTAGATTTACCTTTGCCTTATTTTACAACATTGAAACGCAAAAGACATAATCGTATGATCAATATGCATTGCATGATTGATAATGTAATGAATACCAAGACAAGATGCTTTAAGGTAGAAAATTTAACTAAGCTTCTTAAAAACTAGAATAAAAAACTAATACACTACATGAGACCATCACCAGTCAATGACTAATCTTTGTTGAAGACTGCATCAGGAAAACCACCACTTTCTAAGGCTTGAATAAACCTTGTTCTCCAGTTCAAGCAGCCTTTTATTGGAATTCAAATTCCCATGTTACCAATTTTGGTACTACCAAGTATTTCTTTCCCAACTTTATAAAAACTGAGGTGTTGACTAATAGATAATGAATAAAATGTCAAAAGGTTTTACAAAAGCAAGTATAGAAAAAAGCAAATAGGTAAAACCTATAAAGATTAGACAAACAAAGCCCTAATCTGGTTTATCAAACACAAAGCACTAAAACATCTGCAAAAAGAGAGGGAGAAGAATTCACCTTGATCTTTCACAGAACCCCTTGCTGATGACTTGCCTGACTCTTTCTTGCTAGCTGCTTTGTCCTTGGTGGAGGCACTCTGTTCTTTAGTTCTTTCCTTTTCAACCTTCTGCTTCTTAGATGAAGACCCCTTTGTTTTAGAAACAGATCCAGAAGTTCCATCAGTATCCTTAACTCTTCGTTTTGATGATGAGCCAGAAGACATTTTGGTAGATTTTGAAGAACTTTTAACAGGCTGCGTACTGGTGTTCTTCACAGGTGTAGATTTATCCTTTCTTTTAACAACTGAAATCTCCTTCTCACTTTTCCCTGATTTAGTCTTCTTGGTAGACATTTGCTCCTTTGGTTGATTTTTCTCTTCCTCTGATTTGCTATCCTCATGATCACTCCCATCTTTTTCAGACAAATCATTGCCATCCTCATCTTCATCCTCATCTTTAGCATTGGGAGATTCAACTTTATCTTCATCCTCACCCTTTGACAAATTCTTTCTTTTTTCCGTGGAGGATGGGGTTGCTAGTTTCTTTTTCTACATAACAGTAAGACACAAAATATATTGAAGATTCAACCCCAAAATAAAAAAGACTTACAACATCAATGATCCAATATCTAAAGATAGTTGTAATAAAATCAAATGATTATCATTAAGAGTAATCCCTACAAAGTAAAAAATAATAGCATAACTGGACAGCAACAATAAAATGAAAAATACAAAAAAAAAGAAAAATAAATACTATGAGAACCTTCTTAATTAATTCATAGTAAACTGTACAGTCACAATAATGCAACAATAATTCAGATTTCAAGAATCCTGAGGAAAACCATGGATAACAAATGTCAAGAATACAAACGTAAGGACTTCTATCCATAACACAGAATCTTCTGCCCAACAATTTTCTTTTTCATTTAGAATGCCGTAAGAAACATCAAGTTTAAACACCTAGCATAAACATGAGAAAGCACCTTTCTCCAAACACCAACATGTCATTAGATTAAGAAAAAGCTACAGTTTCAGAGTTAAAAAATGTGGTTCCCATGCATTCCAAACATAACCTTACATAATTTACTAACAAAATAACAGGCTTCTCAATGCAAGGGCAATTCTACAGGACACAAACCTTGGCTGGTGTAAGTGATGCCTCTCCAGAAATCCCACCTTTGCCGGAAGAAACCTTTCGCTTCTTACCCTTCTGAAATCAAATCAGCATCATCTATCACTATTTTTTTTAAAACCAGAAAACTGTAACACTTTGCAACTAGAAAAAAAGTTAAGAACGGGAAACCTGTTCCTTCTCAGCAAGTAAGAGGTCAGTTGTAGGATGTGGGGATTCTAAAAACTCGAATATCTTTACAGTGAGTTCTTCCTGAAAAGATATGCCAATAAATTCAAGATGAAATTAAATTCTAATTATAATGAAATAGACATATCCAGACATTGTTCACAATCCAACCTTTCTGACATTGGCTTTATTTATCGGAACATTAAGCACATCACAGAAGTCCATCAACTTTTCTTTAACACACTTGTCAAGCTTTTCCTTTACTTTAGCCTTCTGTTTTTCCTGCAAACAGTTTTGAAGTCTGCATTAAGAATTACTTTTAGCACCAGCAATAGTTAATGCATAAGTTGATAGTCGTGCAAATCAGCAAACTTCAAGTGAGCATAATTCATGGACATAAATCACATGCATAAACAAGAAGATCTAAAAAATGAATAATTTTCAGCACTTAGTTGAAGACCTCATTCTCAGCCCAAACAAAGCCTGAAAACTGGCCTATGTTCCTCTTCAGATTGTGCACCTGCAAAAAGAACAATAGTTGAAAATCAAAGAGGAAAGCAACAAATAAATGAGGTTCAGAGGAAAAGGAATATTTAAAAAAATGAGATACAGAGAAAAAAGTCAAGGGTAACCATTCAAAAGATAGATCTGTTCAAGCACCTTAGCTTTCTTTCCAAAAAGTATTGTATGAAGCATTTGCAGATTGTCATCAGGTTTTCTCTTGGACAACTTGAAAGCCACTGAAACAGTTCACAATATCAGACAAAAAATAAAGCCAGTCTGCTATCACAACAAAGTCATAATAAGTAAATAACAAAGAGAAAAGAAACAAATCTTTAAGTCTCTTCAACGGAGAAATATATGCTTCATGCCAAGAGATAATATGAAATCTTCATGTCAACTGTGTTTACCCTAGATTTACACAAGAATATCCATCTTCCACATCTTCTAGCAGTTGTATCATTACAAATAAGATACAAAAGTATAAACAAGAGAGTATAAAGCAGGTAGAACTAAAAGTACACAAATAAACTATATCTAGCTCAGAATGATAAGGGGCCAGGAGTTTCATGACAGTGGAAATTATAGGTAGAAACAGGAAAAGCTCTTCGCCTATGCCCATCATATCATATACGATAAAAAATAATGACAGCAACAAATTTTACAAGCCTGCATCAAGAATCACCCACGGTGATGCTTATTATAAAGTGGACTTTTAATACATTCATTTCACACGGAAACAAGAGGATCTCTTTGCTCCAATTAAGATAAAACTAAACATTTCAATCAGTTTCAGGACAAACAATTTAAAGAAACTCAAGAAAGCAAGAGAAAACTACCATTTGGGATGTCCTTCAAAGGCGCGCCAGTTCCCTGAAATAACAAAAAACTCTAAAATTACTACAACTGCTCCAAAATTCGACACCTAAATTCCATAAAAATACAACAAAGAAGCAGAAGGCTAGACGGAGCTGACCTTCTGAATAGACAAGGGCTTAGTAGCGGATCTCCCGGCCTGAGGCGAGGAGTAGCGCTCCACCGTCTTTCTTTCCCTAGTAGGCCTCTCGCTGCTCGGCGTAACCACCTCTTTAGCTTTGCCTTTTTCACTCTCTCCCTCCTCCTCCTCCTCCTCCTCCTCCTCATCTTCCTCCTCGTTCATTTCCTTCTCTTTCACTTGCTCACTCTCAACCTCAACATCTTTCTTATCCGAAGAAGCCTCTAGAGTCTTCTTCTCTTCTTCTTTTTTTTCTTCTTCAGGCTTCACTTCCTCTTTCCCTTTCTCTTCCACAGGAACTGCAGCTTCCTCCTCTGGTTTCTTTTCCTCTAGGGTTTCGCTTGCCATGGACCACGGGACCAAATCGAGAAGAAACCAAACAACAAGTATTGATAATCAAAGAAAACCCTTAATTCGGAGAAACCAAATAAATGCTAGGGATCAGGGACACTGAATTTGATTCAGATTGGGGATTTTTGGAGGAAAAAAGGGCGGGGGTTCAAAATTTTCCTTTTCCCAAATAGAGAGCGGGCTTTAGCGGTTTGTTTGGACCTCCGTCAAAGACACCGAGCTCAAGGTCTTTCTTTGCTCCCGCTTGTATTCAATTTTTTTCCTCTATACGACAACGTAGCACTTCAGAATCTAATTGACCGGTCACGTGAGCGTACTCTTACTTAGATGGCCAGTCACGTGAGATACTTAGACCCTATATTCGGCTCCACGCAAGTAAAGTCTTAAACTACTCGGCTTAGATTGGAGATGGAGAATCCGAATCCAGTTCCGACCCGACCCTGTGAACCAGAACTCGACCTCTACACCATTCCCAGCTACTCTAGTAACTAACCTCCTCTCTCCCTCTCTTTGATTGTTTTCTCAGAAAATAGTTTCTCTCGGGAAAATATTCTATTATTTTGTTTATGATATTTGGTTCCTTTAGGTTGGTTTACATGGGACGACATACACGAAACGGAGAGGAGCGCATTGAAAGAGTTCTTCGACGGGAGGTCCATAACGAGAACTCCCAAAGTGTACAAAGAATACAGAGACTTCATCATCAACAAGTTCCGCGAAGATTCGTCTAGAAGGCTCACGTTCACCGAGATTCGGAAGTCGTTAATTGGAGACGTTAACTTGATCCACAAGGTGTTTCGCTTCTTGGAGAGGTGGGGACTTATTAACTTCGGCGTAGTTTCGTCTCGGGATGATGACCCGGACAGTGACGAGTCGGGAAACGTTAGGGTTGAAGACGGGGCTCCGAATGGGGTCCGAGTCGTGGCCACCCCGAATTCTTTGAAGCCTCTCTGGGTGCCCCGCCGACATGTCGGCGACGTTGTTGAGAATGGAGTGAAGTTGCCGCCATTGGCTTCTTATTCGGATGTGTATAGTGACTTGGCAAAGCCAAAGAGGTTTTTGTGTGGAAGTTGCGGTGGAAATTGTGATTCTGGCAGATACGAGGACGATAAGGTATCCTAAAAAATTAGAGCTTTTCATTGAATTATTCTGCAAGTTCTTGTATTGTATCTTATTGCGTTCGTATTTCACTTATTTGGAGTATCCTAATCGCCATTCAGCAGGGTGGCTATGTGATATGTGTAAAATGTTATAAAGATGGAAACTTTGGAGAGAACAAGAGTAAGGATGATTTCAAGTTTATTGACAGCAGCTCGAAGGAAGCTGTTTGGACCGAGGCCGAGATTTTACTTCTTTTAGAGTCTGTTTTGAAGCACGGGGACAATTGGGACCTTGTTGCTCAAAGTGTCCAAACTAAGACTAAACTAGATTGCATATCTAAGCTTATTGAGCTACCATTTGGGGATTTTTTGTTGACTTCTGTGACTGGAAGGGGTAATTCCGGTGTATTGAGTGGAAAGATAAATGGGACTGAACAAGTTCCCTTATCTCCTCCGGATCATCTACAGGAAGTAAAGAGTGAGGGTGAATTGCATGAGAATACGGATGAAACTGAACAAAATGGAGATTCGGTGACTGAGGCTCATCCTTCAAAACGACAATGTGTTGCTTCTGTTTCTGATGGTGGTAGTTCTTTGATGAAACAGGTATGATCAGTTACTTGAAATCTAGCGCGAAGATGTTTAATGTGTCTCTTGTTCAATTTTGTTTTCATCTTAATTAGTTGAGAATCGTGTAAAGGATCTAATGCATGACTAATTTGTTGGATGAAGTGATTACTTGGCTATTGATCTGTTTTGTAGAAAGTTTAAGGGAACCTTCTATAGTAATGGGGGATTCTTCTACTATTTTGGCTACATATGGGTTCTTCATCTCTTTACGTCAAAAGTATCATGACTCTTGTTTTTTCTTCCTATTCATGCTTTCCATTTTACCATGTACTCTGCCTAATTCCCAATCTTTCTTTAGGTTGCTTTGATCTCGACCTTGGTTGATCATGATATCTCAGCTGCTGCAGCTGATGCTGCTGTTGCAGCCCTTTGTAATGAAACCTCATTTCCAAGGGATATATTTGATGGTGAAGTAGACTTCCCGACCAACAGGTTTTGTTCTTCGGATGTCCATTCTGAATTAGGGAGGTTTATATGAAATTGTCTCCTCTAATGTTAATAAGATTCCTGGTTTTAACTTGTTTACTGGCATGTCTTTAATTATTTATAATTTATATTTTCAGACCCTGTCCTTATGAAGATTCAGAGATGAAGGAGAGACCCGCTCATGCAGGTAATTTTAGTAACTGCATTTTTGCTCCTCGATCCAGGAGCTATTGAGAAACGAAATCACTGCAGTGCTGTCTACACTGGATTATGCTTGCATGATCACTATAAATCAAGATGGAGTCATTTTTTTCCCCCTTTAAATGCCTTTATTTTTCCTTTTTCTGTTTTGGTTAAGATGACCTACTATGTTATTTAAATTCAGTCTCTTCATTCACCTATATCTTTTTCAGATACTACAGAAACATCCCAAATGCAGGATGATGTACCTTTAACTTTGCGGCTTAGAGCTGCAGTAGCAACAGCTCTTGGATCAGCTGCTGCTCGTGCCAAGTTGTTGGCTGATCAGGAAGACCGAGAAATTGAGAATTTGATGGCAGTCATACTGGAGACGCAGGTAGAAGGATGTTTTTCATTTCAACCTTCAATTTATGCAATGCAGAGTTAAAATTAGATAATTTAGAAGAAGTGGCTACTGATACGTGCTCTTTTGTGGCTGAACCATCAGTTGAAGAAACTGAAATACAAAGTAAAGCATTTTGATGATCTGGAAGTTATAATGGAAAAGGAGTATGCGGATCTGGAGGAATTAAAAGAATCTCTAATTGATGAGCGGATAGATGTCATACAAAGAGCAATTACTTCTGGCATACCTAAATGGAGGGATTATGGTGGTGCAAAACCTTACAGTGGGAGTTAGATCATTCTACTGTTGAGAAATAGAATGTAGATCTAGCATTTATAGGATTCTAATGTTCAACTTAAGCGTAATTTCCTGCTATTTTGAAGCAATCTGCTTACCTAAGCCTAGGATGGGTGTATTTGACACAATTTGCTTATTACCTTGTATTAATGAACCGCTAACAGTCCAAATCCGGTATTGATCCTACATAGTCTTTAATTTTTTTTACCATAGAAAAAACTACATGGCACGTTAACGTTCTTTACATTTGTAAGACCCTACTCCCACAGGGACAAAGCTGCTTATTTCCTTTGTTGTGAATGTGATAATGATTTTAGTATGACTATAACGTGTGGTAAAGTTTTTGTTCAGAATTATGGCTTTATGTTAATTCAGCATAGAACAGAAATAGCAGTCACTTTGAAGCTGGTCTGGACTCTGTTTGTGTCCTTTTGTGGTTTCATCTGGAAAGATATTTGCTACTTACATTTCAAAGCCGAAGACAGTACAAGTGTCTGGATTTTTACATAGTATTGCAGCAAGTAAGATTACAGAAGTCTTGCTGGAAATCAGACCAAAACTACTAGAAAAACAGTCCACACCACACACAAATATTCAATCTTGTCCAGTTCTTATCCCAGACAAATACAAAACTTGCCTTGAGACCCCGTTGCACAGGTTGCGCTCAGATACTTTTCATGCAGAACTTTCTTGCATGCAGCTACGCACTGAGCAAGTGTGCATGGGTTGATTTGTATGCTAAACGCTCCCTCCACTGTTTGTGGACCCAAAGCCATGAACACAAGCACCAGAACCATAACCATCACTCCCAACTTCGCAGCTTGGCTCTTCATGTTAAAGCTTCTTCTGCTTGCTTACTATACTACTCCAATCTTGTCTGGAACGTGACCAACACAGCCCCACAATTTATAGAGAGGGCATAAACCTCTAGAATGATTACCGTTGATGAGCGACACATTTAAAAACAGATCATTAGCACACCAATGTCCAATGGCCTGAGGCCCTGATGAAACAAACCATTCACATTCTCTGCTTTTGAAGCAATCCACCAGGAATTAGTATAAACCAATTAACGACGAGCAGATAACCCAGACTCTGCGCTACGTGTTGGTCGTGGATTCCAATGTTCATTTGCCAATCACCGTTTAACATTACCCTCCCACTTGCGGCTCATAAACGACATTGACGAGACGGTGATTGGCCAGTGTTTTGTTAATATGCCTCTATCAAATTGCCGACAGATTGGGCGGGGCAGAGAGCATCGGGTCAAGATCATTGTATTCACTCAAAGGCAACAAACTCTTCGGTTAGTTATGGCGTAAAAAAAAAAAGAGTCATCGTAACCTCAAGGCGCAGATGATTTCTTAAAGGGCTTTTCTGATTTAAACGAGTACGTGAAT
>JANTPM010000006.1:39844073-39861631 GCA_025434745.1 Erythroxylum divaricatum | reverse complement strand
GCATTTACCCACCCCACATAGTTGATTAATTCATTGCTACAGTGTGTTGGCCCAAACTCAAATTTGGAAATTCAGCGTTTTAAAATTTGGGGGCTAAAATTTTGCCTCCCGTAAGAGATTTATCCGGTTCAGATTAATCTAAATGTGAATGATTTAAAAATATCTTGTATAATTAAGATCTTTCTAACACCCCTCAAAAGAAAAAAAATAATCATCGTTAAATATTTGCGAAAATTTTCATCGGTAATAATTATTTTGTGAAATGTAGAACATTCTGTTTACAAAAAATAACGTAAGAGACAAAAAAAAAAAGGTTTAACAAATAATTGTTTTTTTATTTACTGATTATTTTATTTAACAAAAAATAATTTTGGAAGCCTAATTTTAAAATTTAAAAGTTCAATTTTAATTAAAATTAGAAGATTTTTATATTGATATAAAAAATAAAAAGTCTTGATATGCTTAATTCGAAATATAAAAGTAAAATAATACGGAATTTTCATGTAATTTTTTTTAGTTTGAATTATTTTAATAGTATTTTATAATATTAAAAGAATTTTTATTAAGCATTTATTAAATTATTTTAATAAACATAACCGTGCAATATTTGTTATTTAATTAAAACATAAAAAGTCATTTATTATTATCATGATTGAAGAATTTAAAATTCAATTCGTTTACCCAAATCTAAACAGTCTTGTAAATTACAGGCCCAAAATGTTGTTTGACCAAAAAAAATGAAAGCGGTCCGTTTAATCATACACAAATGCCGCCAGTTTCCCTCCTTCCCAAACAAAACAGTTCCAAGTGCAACCTACACTCCCGAAACGCAGAGCTAATGCCCAGGCGACGCCTCCGCCTCTCCTCTTACTCCGACGAGGACGATGACAATGACATTCATCTCCAGGAATCCGCCGCTGAGCAACGTCCTTCCGTTGCTAACTCTAGCACTCTAATTCCAGAGCCCGTCCCTATCTCTGACGACGATTTCATCGACGTCTCCGACGACCTCGACACACCTCCTCCTCCAGAGCCCGAGTCTGAACATAACTCGTACGAGTCTCGTCCCGCACGTCCGTTGAGCTCCGACGAGGGCTCCGGTTGCCCGGTGAGTGATTGTCTTTCGAGGATGGGATTGAGATTGAAGAGAGAATGGTTGGAGTCTTGTATTCGTGGACTTGACCATGATGTTGCGACAATGGCGAAGCTGTGTTTCGAACAATTCTTGTTCTCCGATATGAATTACTTCGGCGGAGGTGTGCTTCCTCCGAATGTTGATTCCATGCATCTCGTTGATCTCTCGGGACCGTTTGTGCTGCAGGTAACCTTAATTTTGTGTGCTTTTGTTTTTTATAAAAATTTTGAACTCCTAAGAGTTTAGCATTCATGTTACAGAATTATTCGTCACGTTGTAAAGTTTCAGTGAACTAGGACTTGGTACTCGTACCGTCGTGATACGAAGTTAATAAATTACTTGGAATCGGTTTTTCGGTTGGAGTTTATTCTTACCCTGTGAATCAATTCGTTTTTCAGGTAGATGAGATAGTTAATATAAGTTGTCCTCTAAGAGACCGGTATCAGGAAGCGTCTCCTGGAAGCAAGAGGTGTCTCAAACTGTCTATGACAGATGGTGTTCAGCGGGTGTTTGCCATGGAATATAGGCCTATCAAGGATCTCAAAGTCTTGGCTCCTGCAGGATTAAAGGTTTATCTTCTGTGGACTATATAAATGGTCATACTTTTAGATTATTCCTTTTATAATAATGAGTGTTAGTTCTGATGACGGCCATATAAAATTTCTCAGATTAAATAAAACAATATATTATCTTTTCAGGAAATAACACATTTTCTCAGGCTTTCATAGTAAGTCGTTCCCTTTTAATCATCTGGCACCTGACTGCATGACTACACAAGCCAGGCTGCTAGCAATTGCCTCTTTAACAGTATGCCAAAATATCATCATGATGATTTTAAGTTAATAGAGAGATCGTGGTGTTTTAAACTTTATCACGAATCTAGTTCATAAAGTTGATGTCCCGGATAAACAGTAAAAGAAGGTCTAGGTGGAGAAAGGAAAATGATGCTGAATATTCTTCTCAAAAAATGCCTGTCATAATTAACTGTAAGCTTAATTTTTTTGTAGATTGTGATCTGCAATGTTCATGTTCGACGTGGGCTTCTATTGCTGGTCCCTGAAGCTATAGAAGTTCTTGGAGGAACCGTTCAAGAGTTGGATGCAGCTCGCCAACGCCTTGTTAATGAAGTAAATAAACCACCAAGGGGGAAAAGGTAAATTTTATAAGTATCTAGGATGTCTTGAGTTGTTAAGCATTTAGAGTGGCAATTCCTGCTGCATATTCTGCCATTGTCACCTAGAAAGAAAATAAGAAAGGGCTAAGGGCATGATTTAGCTGTTTGTCCTTCTGCTTTTTCCTTCTTTAAGTAAATGCAGAATGCAGAATGATCTTGCACATGATGTTTAAATTAAGGGTATCTCGATTCTATGATATCCCTTGTAGGAGAAAAAAATATTGATTTAAAACAGTCCCAGAAAATGGTCATTGCTAAGCTATAAGACTCTTTTATCCCTATGCAGGGTTCATATCATCATATGTTATTGATTGTTTTGAAGCACTACTCTTGACCTTTATTGGTTGTTTTTTTTAATTTTAAAACAGACTGTTGATAGTCCTATCATTCATTCTTCATGAGTCTCAAAATATAGATGCTTTATTTTGTAGTAAGTAGTAGCATGCTCATTTAATATTGTTGTATGAAGAGTCTTTAATTTGCTGTAATTCTTTTTGGTGGTGAAATATTCAATTATTAATTTCTTATTACCAAACATTCTTGTCCTGATTTAGAAAATTTTTTGTCGTACTCAAGTCGTTGGTACTGCTTTAATGTACTTACTATTGGCCTATTGCCTTACAGATCAAGGACAGGAGTAGTCCCTCCTTTGGCAACCAGAGCATCTCTGGCTGCCTGGCCACAGGTTTCTCAGAGCACTGATAGTTCTGTTAATAATCAAGGGCATATGGGTAGCTCTGTTTCTGCTTCTAGACATGGGAATGGCTTTGTTAATATTCCAGGACAGAGTAACAATACTATTGATGGCCCTGGGCATACTGATTTTGCTGTCATTGTTACTGGGAACATAAGTAGTTCTGCAGTACAACCTGCAGATCTCCAGCAGACCGATAATCAAGGTTGGGTTGGTTTCATTTTATTCTCCTTTGAGTTTGACATTGCAATAATTCCAGTGAATAAGAAGTTAACTATTTAAATTTACCATTCAACCCCAAATATCTACAAGCTCTCTTTAGATAACCACTTGCATTATCTGAAACCTTATGTGAGAAAAATTGTGGAATTTTTCTGGATGTATGTTGGCCATCTTCTTTGCTAAAACATTGATAGTTGAACATATAAACTGATTTTTTAGATAGAACAAGTTGTTAGACGTTGATATTAATACATACTTGTCTAATAATAAATTCTTGCTCGGACTGCAGTTCCATGATAAATTACATAGTAATCAAACATTTTGACACATTACATACCTATTGATTACCATAAGCTTTGTTATATGATAAGGATTAGCACAAGATACCAGCACAATATCCTTACCAGATCGCAGCAGTTAACACAATAGAATATTGTTAGCAATATACATTTCGTAATCTTTGACTAGCTTCTACAAAAAACTTCATGTTCTTAAAAATGGAGCACCTGTATAATAAAATACATGTCTGGTCATATTCATATGCTTGGATACAACAAAACTACACTACTCTAGGTTATTCTCATATGAAATGCCTTTATAACCTCTCAAAAAAATTTCGTTCTTTTTTCCTCTTTTTGTTTGCATGTACATCTTCTAGGCAGCTGCGATGTTGCACTTCACACTGTTACCAATCAATGGACTAGAGAAGAATCAACTATTTCAATGAGTGCAGAAAAATCTGCAGCTAATCGATTATCTAGTGTTGCTTTTGAGGTTGAGGAGATGCGTATCGATACTCCTGTTAGTGGGGAGAACTCGGGACCTAATGACCTCTCCAATGGCCTACCAGCTCATGGAGACATTGGTATGGTTGAGGAACATGGGCAACCACTCATACTATCTGGAGAGAAAGCAATCCCATTCACATACTTGGCTAGTTTGTCAGCTCAATGGGCTGCAGTGAGGGAGAATACATCTTCAGTTCAGGGAAAAGTTAAGGTATGCATAATATAATGTTTTCTATAACTGGGTGCACATATCTGTGCGCGTGAATTCTTGTAAAGGTTCTCATGGTTTGATGATTGTTTGCTAATACTTGTGAAAATTTGTAGTGTTTCCTAACTGGTGTAAAGGCATTTCAATATAAGCAAAGGACAAGATATGAGCTCCAGGTTTACGTTGATGATGGTAGCCTCATCTCAGATATTCTTATCGATCATAATGTAAGTTTTGAAGTTAGTCTTTCATGCAATTAAATGAAGTTATCAATAATAAATGTAAATAAAATATTTCTTCTCTGCAGTTGGTACAGAAAGGAATAGGCCATTCCCCTGAGGAGGTCACTGCTGCTCTCTCTTCTTCAAACAAAGAGAACGCTAGAGATATGAAGGAAACTCTGAAAAATTTCCAAATGTTCTTGGTGAATTTTGAGGTAATAAAACATTGTTCGGCCTGTGCTCTGTTATGAATTTATCTTTTGAGACTGCAAAGTATTAAAAGGCTGTTTTCATCTACTGACTTGGGATCTTTATGACTCTTTGTATTTTGATTCTTCATTGTTTGGAAATGTTATGGTCCAGGGGGTAATGCTTATAGAGATGAATGAAACCTCTTCAGTTCCAATCGCTCTTGAGATGAACCAAGGCTGCACTGCTTCTGATGCATGGTTGCTAATCAGGAGACTAAAGTCCTTGGCTCCAGTACAAACACCACAGAATCCAACCGTCAACAGGGTTGATATCTCACCTTGATCGTCTCCACACATATAGAGCTCTTTTTCAGAAGAATTTAGAAGCTTTATGAAGTTGAGAATGACGGGACTTCTTAGCAACTCTCGGCTAAAGGAAAGATTTAGAATGCACTGAAAGATTCATGGCTCGTAATGAAACCTGCTCTGGCTAAAGAGACATTTAGTATAATTAAGAGGGAGTTAATGGATATTGATGATGAGCAACACAGTGGTACCTGAGGTGAATTAAAGTTATGTTGGTCGAAGCAGTTGTTAATGTAATAATGGCCCTGATATGGCTATGTCTGGTGATTTAATAGGAAATGTGTGTTCCTTGGTTTGACGCTGGAAATATGACGAATCAGAGGGTACACGATGATATCAACTAATCAAATCATCAGTGGAGTGAGGTGGATAGCTTTGTTTTTGTAAACGGAAAAGAAGCAAATGATTCTGGCTGAAAACACGAAACCCATCGGAGATTAGGAAGAAAAGCTGTAAGATCAAGGGTGGCAGCAGTTTGTTATGCCTTTACTGCGTTTCTTTCGACTTTTTGGTCTCAACAACTTAATCATCCACTGTCTTTGTTTGCATTATAGCGATGAACAAGATGATTAGTACTCTGGTGAAATTACAATGGTTTATTTCTTAGGATATGAAGATCATCTGAAAACCTGCCATTTCTTATCTGTTGTTGCTTTATGCACAACACACAGAGTAGCTATTCCTTCTTATTCATGTTTGGACATTGCCTCAGGACAATTGCAATTTAGAATGGCTGATATGCATGATGCAGATAAAGATATGGAAAGACCATCATCCCATGAAATTGGAGCTACCAGGTGTAGAGAATTTTTATTTACTAAGTGGACAATCCTGTATCTCTTTAAGAACTACCTCTTCCAGGGAGTGGAAACATGTTACTCCACTCTATTGTCTCAAGGATAAGCACCTTCCAGAAAAATGTTGCATTACAAGCTGGTTCTGCCATGCAATTGCTCTGTCCAGATGGACCATTTACAACTCGTTTGGGATACTTCTCAGTGGACTCCAGTGGCATCCCATTCACTTGAACCTAGCAGTTCAGTGAGAGTTGTATGATGACATAATTCAGTGATATCTACTCTTTTTTTAGTTGCTTTGAAGTGGAAATGTACATCTCTCGTTCTCTATCAACTTCTGATAAGTTTGCCTCCAGTCATTTCTAACTCGATCGGTCCTAGGTAACAATTGTTATTCCAACTTCTGACCCCAATTTCATCCTCTCGAGTTTCCTATATAGCAAGAAGAGCTGCTTTTCTTGTTTAAAACAAATAGAGGGATACAGTCGAAGGACAATGTTGTATGGGATGCAGTTTATCTACGGAGTTGAGTGCTTGCGTTATGGAAGGCCATCCTTCTTGCAGACAACCAGGCAAGACATGAAGCATTTACTATTTTCCTGCGGCATCTTTTGAGGTGCAGAATTTTAAAGTAGGAGCTATATACTGAATCCCAAAGTTAATTTCCTCTGCATGTGTAATCTGAAAATTGAGTGTCCTTAGTTGCTGTTGTATGTTGTATTGAACTGTATCAGCAGGCGATATCTGAGATTTATGAGCCTCGAAAATCGTTATGACACGCGGAAAACAATCAACAAGGTAGATTATTGATCTGGTAGCTTGTTTATTATATAACCAGTTGTCTGTTATCGGTTTCGTTTACTTGAATGAAATCAATTTAGGTTGTCTGTTATCGGTTTCGTTTACTTGAATGAAATCAATTTAGCAATTATATCGATCCTATACTCTTGTGATTGGACGTTACTTATAAATTCCATTGGACATATGGAGATCACAAGCCTTTATATCAATCACATGGAGGGGCTGATTAAAGGTAGTGAAGTAGAGATACATAATAAGGTACAATAACAATTCAGAGCTCCTCTTACTAGCATACTGATTTTATTACGAACGCAGGAGTTGCCTATGTGTACATGCCAATTTGAGTTGTGGGTTGATTAGTTTGACTTGAGGTCATCAATTTGGTTGACAGAACTTGGATTCAGCTTTGATTTGTTGTTGTAGTTGTGCCTTAGAACAAAGGCCCAGCGGTTGACTAAGTCAGCAATCTCAGGATACCAAAATCTCCAGGGGAAAAGGAAAGAAACCCATGATGGCACCACCAAGTAGTTGTCTCCACGGCAACCACTGCTCACTATTGCCTTCCCACAAGCTTCTCTCGATACTGATGGGATTATGAAATTCTTATTACTCTGCATTATCAGAACATCAGCAAATTGGACGTAAGTAACTACTAACAAACCTTTATTAGTATGATTTCTTGGTTTCACTCATTCTAAAATAAACTCTTATTATTTAAGTTATTTTTAACAATAATTGGATTAAAAAAAGCTTAACAGATTACAAAGTGTTTTTTAAGTAATTTAGAATAATAAAGATGCTCTTCAAAATCAGTTAATACAGGAATTCATCAAGTCCAAAACGTTCTCGTTTATAGACTTTTTCTAATATGATGAGATGAATTGTTACCTTTTGAGTCATATCTGTTCTTACATTTCCAGGAGTCACAATTGTCACCCCAATCTCCCCACCAAATTCACTTCTCAATGACTCACAGAAGCTTATTAGAGCTGCCTTGCTTGCCTGATGACAAGAACAAGCTTGGTTTAGGCCACCACTTTGTGATTGGATACCAACATAATGTACATAAAGGATTAAATTCTGAGTTCTTACACTGTAAAAACTCGATTTTGGAATAGGGTACCGCCCAAGGCATGAAGCCACCACGATTATCTTCCCTTTGCTCTTTCGTAGATGCGGAAGTGCAAACTGTGTGCCATAAACTGCACCCCAGAAGTTTACATCCTGCATATTAAGTACTGTATTGGAGAATAGCTTACTAGAAAATATATATACACAGTAATCTCTTCTTTAGCAAACGCAATTGGATACCATCAATCGTCGAAGTGCAGAGATCTTGTTCACATATCCAAAGTCCTCTTCTAAGGCCATCCCGGCATTGCTCACCAGATGATCCACTTTTCAAGCCAATTCAGAGAAGCAGGTTAATAATAGGGTTTAAAGAACCGAACCCCAAAAGCAGTTAAAACTTACATTTACCGAAATGCTGCACAGCTTCATTAACAAATCTCTCACAATCTTCCAACTTGGAAACATCAGCAACAATGGCTATAACATCCGGTGAGCCTAGAGCCCTGGCCTTGTCGACCACAGGTTTAAGACAGTCCTCTTTAATGTCAACCAGAACTAAACAAGCTCTTCTCTTGGCATACTCATAAGCAATTATCTCCATGTTTAGAAAGAAATAGATAGCTTATCAGTGTTCAAATCCTGATTAGTATATTAAATTTAAGAATGATAAAAGAAACAAATTGACTTTGTCGACTACTTAAAGGCCTTACCTCACCAATTCCTGAAGCTGCCCCAGTAACGATCACAACTTTGCCTGCCACGTTCTCGCTGTGAAAATGCCTTCTTAGAGAGTCAATAAGCTTGATTATAAGATATAGAGGTAAGACGCAAAGGAGAAGGATGGTGTTTAAAGGAGGAAGCAAAAGACTGAACAAGTTATGAACCAAATCCATAGCCTTAGTTTTGCTTCGGGTACTGTCAGATGGTGAGTCTGTACAACTTCTATAAAGAAAAAGATTGATGGTGAGGAGTTCTTTATGGAAGTCTCACAGCCATAGCACTCTCAGGTCAGGTAGGGAAAAGTTACTGTATTAGCTCCCAACAGTCTTGTTGGATTATGATAAATGTGAATAATAGACAGTGGAAGAAGGTTAACGGCATCTGGACAGTCAAATTTCTGGTACCAGGGTTTGAATGGTAGAAGAAGGGACACATCTAACATGCGCAGTAGCCATTATCAGCACTGACCACCGAACTATTGGCTGAGTAGATTGACTGTTATAAATTTATGGGTTAGCTTCTGAAGTCAAGCTCGTGCGCAAGTGGAAAGACATTTATAACCTCTTGTCAGCCATTTAAAAAGTTCCGTGATCAGTCATGATAACAGATGCGTGCTTTCTCCGGGGTCAGATATTTTATGAAATTTTTATCATATTTTAATAGATATATAAAATATAGAAATAATATGATGTGCCACTAATTGTTAATACACTACTTAATTGTTAATGCACCAAATGTACCACTTAATTGTTAGTGCACAAAATGCACCACTTAATAGTTAGTTAACCACTTCTATTATCATTATAGTATTTTATTAGAAATTTTGTACTATAAATAGAAGGGTTAACTTGATGTAAGACATACCAATTTATAAGAAGAATTCTCCTCTCCCAAATATTCTTAAATTTTAGTTTCGATTTTATAACATATATATTATTTTTGAGACTCCTTATATTCTACATATTAGTACTGAATGTTGTGTTGTTGTCGTCATCTTGAAGAGCTACGACGAATCCTCTCACCAGTCATAGTTTATGTGATAATAAAACGACAAAATTTCAATACTTTAAAAATAAAATTTGAAAACTTAAAAACCCTTTTTTTCTATACTCCTTTTATACAATACAATCCCCTAAACAACTTTTAGGCTGACTATAAAGAGGGCCCTAAAACGGCACGACGACAACGCCGTCGATGAGCATACGTATAATTTTGTAATTGCATTTGTCTTTAATTCAGGTCAGCATTTGCATGTCCTTGTCCCAGTTAAACGACAAGAAAACTCGAGTTTTGATAGTGAGATTGGTTTAGCGTGAGTTGAACGTCTCGTTGGGTCTTTTCCCCGTCTTGTAGGTTCTACCTCTCTGCTTTCCAACGTCCACCTTAACAACATCCTCTTCTTTCTTTCTTTTTTATTCTATTCCATTATTGTTAACAAAGGAAATAACAGTAAATAATCAATCCATCCATATGTCCCAGAACATTACCGATATCTGTTTTGATCATCACCCATCTTCGTCTTTCTCCAATCGTTTCTTGTGATTCTAATCATAACACAAGCGCCGTACTAGAATAGAAGAATCGTGTCACTGAGATTTTCTCGCGCGCTTCCGGGTACAGTTTCTCGTTCACGTCTTCTTCTTTTGCCCTGTTAAAGTTTCTCTCTTTCTTGCTTTTTCATCAACCCCAAAACCATTGGATAGATTATAGCTGTTTTGTCCTGTTTTCTTTTCTCTCCGTTTTTAATGATGACGAAGAAAGGCGGAAACGGAGATAGAGCATAGATAACTATGGTTTACGATTGATAATCATGATGCAATGAGGTTAAACAGTTTCCATGCTTTTCAAAGTTTGGATTCGTTGGACGCTCTTTATCATTCGTTGACGTATGGGGAAAATTTTCAGTTGGTTTACTCAACGTATTGTGTAGTTGTGAGGAAACTGCTTCTCTCTCTAATCTTAGTCAGTGTCACCTGAGTTGTTTGTTTATTGATTGCTGTCTGCCTCATTTTTCAACCTTGCTAGTCTCTGTTTTATTTACTTAACAGGTGAATAAACTGTACGGAAACACAGGCAAATCGACTGGCTACCTGTTATAGTTATTGAAGCAGGGTAGAGCTTGAAAATTGGATACAGCAATAAAGGGCCATGGAGATAAAAACTTACCAATATCAGGCTGGAGAACTGTTAAAGGAATATTTACTAGCTGATCCCATCATTCCATACACTTCTATAATTGTTGGTATTTTTGCTTGCAAGATGGTATGTTCTGATTATTTTATCCCTGTCCTGATCCCTTGTCCTATAATTCCATGGTATGTCTTATTTTCCCATACTTCTCAGGTCTATGATCTTACTCAGCTTTCCAGTGTTGTTTATTTCAAGAGCTATACAAATCTCTCGCAAATGCAGCGTATTGAATGGAATAACCGGTATTGAGCTTTTTCAGTCAATATATTAAATCTTAACCTTTTTTCTGTAGCATTTGTTTAACTATTATCGATCACTCATGCAGGGCTATATCCACTGTTCATGCCCTTTTCATCACAATTGTGTCATTGTACTTGGTATTCTGCTCTGATCTCTTTTCTGATGAACATTTTGTGGGCCTTATTACAATTCGAAGTTCTTCCATGACTACATTTGCACTGGGGGTAAGACTACTTAGAATGTCATAAATTTTCTTAAATTCACTTGTCCCTATCCCACTCCCATTTTGCACCACCCCTCCCTCAATCTCCTCCTCTTCTTGGTTGGTGTGCTGTGACTTCAAAATCCAGATCTTCATAGTGTTTGTGTGTCTGATATATCTTTGATGTCAAGGGTTTTTGGCATCAGTACGTTTAAGTTTAAATAACATTAGAAAATTTTATTTATTTTTTGTTCTTACCTATGTTTTGTAGCTACATACCCCCTATTTTTCTTTCGTTTGTTTGTCTGTTGAATTTGAAATTTGTAAGAAAGAAACTAATGGTCATCTTTCTTGAGTTCCAACTCGATAGTTTAGTTAGGCTTTAAGGTTCTGACTATAGTTACATAATTTTCTCTTTATATCTTAGATGATATGGCTTATCTTTTTGCAATACTCTTAGCCACAGATCAGCAGACAAATGGTACTGATTTGTTGACAGAAAATATATACAAAGGAAGACAATTGTTAATGCTTCTGTAGGTGAAGACAATGGTTTGGTCACTACAATTAGTTATAATGGATTTCTTCTAAACCCCTTTACACATTACGTGGTTAGAGAGTAACCTCCTATATGGCATTTGGTTTTTTGAGCTACTTTTCCTTGAGGAGTAAGAATATAGTGTAACGTTGAAAGTAAAGATAGAAGCATCACCTTCTTGTTTGGATATAGGTAGGTCATAGTTACGAATTTTTTTCAATGGCATTGCACTTGAATGAGCGAAAAGTTTACCTGTGAAAAATTGGTAATTAGCATATGGAAAAACTTGGGAGAAGGAATTAGTTGAGATTGTTTGTAAGAGAATTGTGCCGATGGTTCTCTTTGATCAATTAAACTGAAAAGGTCAAGGGATACAGAACCAAGCAGTTACTTTCATATATGTAAACTAAAAATAGAATGACCTTGTGCAATTTTGGTGAGTTAAATAAATAGATAAATGAAGTCTTCTCTCAAATGTGAGAGATAGTTCTCTTTGACTCAGTCTGATTCAACAAAATCAAAATATCTTGGTATTTTAGTTCTTGAAATGTAAAGTAAACTGAGTAGTAAAGATTGTTAGAGTAATATAACAGATTCATTCTTGGGCATCCCCCAATGGCTTAATTTTTACATTGACTGGATTGTTGACATGGTGTTGGGGTCTTTTGTGATCAAAAGGTCTCGAGTTCAAGTTTTGATACCCTCACTTTTGGTAGTTTCGTACTTTTTTGTGTTAATCACATTTCATATGATGTTGGATTGAACGGTTTCCCTAATAAAGATTAACCTTTGAACACATAGCAATGGAAATTCAACTAGTAATTTGTATTGCTTATGTGATTTTTGTAAGGACTTGGTGAAATAAGGAAGCTAGACAAGCAATAAAAGCAAGATAGTTAATATGAAAGTCAACATATCTAGTGCACAAAACTCCTCGTTTTGCGAGGGTATGGGCAGGGTCATAATGTACGCAACCTTCCCTTTGTATTTTTACAAAGAAACTATTTCCGCGACTTAAACCTATGATCCTATGGTTACAAAATAGGAACTTTACGGGTTGATCCAAGGTTCACCTTCATTAAGATAGTTAATTTGCATTCGTAAAAATATGTGTTTTTTAGAGTTAAAGTGTAACTAGTGAGTGAGCAAGCCTAGTCACTAATCTCGGGGAAGTACCATATCAAGTAAGCCAATTGTTGGAACTGGTGAATTTAGGATGGCTGTGGTGCTTAGCATATGAAGACCAATAATTTGACATGTGACATTGTTCTGACGCAAATTTAGGAAGTTATGTAGTTGATAAAAAATGTTGCAACTCCATTATATAATATCAGAACATGTGCTTTAGGTGATGAGGATCCAAGCAAGTTAACAGGACATTCACCATAATAGGGAAAGAGCATATCAAGTAAGCAAATCTGTGAGTACTGGAATTATGATGGAGGTGGTGCTAGGAACAGGGAACGAATGATATGCGCTGAAACAAAACTGGGCGGTGTCTCATTTGTTTAGAGTTTTTGATTCTTGGTAGTTATTGCTACTGTGTTTCCTTTTACATCCACACCTATAGTATCCAGATCCTACATTCTTTTTCATTGTGGCTTCATTGATGTCATATTAGATATTCATCGAGAATGACATAGATGCTCTCTCCATGCGCAGGGCATAATGTTCACTAAGTAGGCGTGCATGTTTTCTGCACTACATGTTCAAGTGAATTTTTCGTATGATATTTTCGTGTTTGTACGACTATGCACACAGAGAACTGATCATTTATGCCGAAGCAATTTGATGTTGTGCCATGCTTTGTATCTGTTTCTCGAACTATTCTGAAGTCCGTAATAGCTAGATTTCACATCTATTTATATCTGTACATAATGCATTCGTATATTTTTTGTTATTGTTTCCCACCCACTAAGTTTCTCAGCTTACTCTTATGTCATTTTTACAGGTTTCTGTTGGTTACTTCATTGCTGATCTTGGAATGATCATTTGGTTTTATCCTGCTTTAGGAGGGATGGAATTTGTAAGTATGATCTTTGGCTAATAGAAGATCCTTTCCAAATTTTAGTTCATTTCATTTAGGCATATTTTGTTGATTAAATTGATACATCAACTATTTTGAGTTCATATGAGTACTGCCCAAATGCACCAAAAAGTTTAAGCCAGATCGATGTTTTGTGAAAGCATTTTAATTCAGATTAGACTTAATAACCAAAAATGATCAAATACTTGAAAGAACATGCCTAGAGATAAAAACAAAGAAACTTCCATCCAAGCGCTTTAACGTATGCAGATCTCTGTAATCAATTTGATTCCAAGTGTGTAATTGTCCAAAATATCCATGTCAAATGTTCATAGTCCAGACCATCAATCTCCCGTGGCATCACAACCGTGACGTTTCCTGTTCCATTTATAAATAGGTGCACTTATTTTACCACTGAAAATTTCCTTTGCAAATACTATTTAAGATTTTTTACGTGTAAAATGTTAAAGTAAACAAGCAGGTTTTGGAGCCATGCCCT
Source organism: Erythroxylum divaricatum (assembly GCA_025434745.1). Lineage (NCBI taxonomy): Eukaryota > Viridiplantae > Streptophyta > Magnoliopsida > Malpighiales > Erythroxylaceae > Erythroxylum > Erythroxylum divaricatum. The sequence continues at coordinate 39,847,548 of JANTPM010000006.1, read as the reverse complement.
TCCTTCTTTAAGTACCTTTTTCCTTGACATCAGGTTTCCCCAAATAATGTCAGTTTATTTAAATTGAAACTGAGAATCTAATGCTAATATGGTCTACTCAGGTGATTCATCATCTTCTTTCCATGGTCTCTGTTGCGTATGCAATGTTGACTGGCGAGGGGCAACTCTACACTTTCATGGTTCTTATATCTGAGACAACAACCCCTGGGATCAATTTAAGATGGTAAAAGTATTTGACTGCTTGATCCTATTTCTTTGAATTTATCACTTGTATTTAATTACTTTTCTCAAGTACGTGAAGGTACCTTGACACAGCTGGAATGAAGAGGTCTAAAGCATATCTAATAAATGGGGTTGTAATATTCCTTGCTTGGCTGGTATGTGAAGTCAGAAATTTGTAGATATTCTTAAAGCAGTTCAAATTTCCTGGTTTTTTTTTTCACGGGCATGCTGAGGAAGCTCAACTCTATGTGCAGGTTTCAAGGATACTCTTGTTCATTTACCTGTTTTACCACGTGCACTTACATTTTCATCAGGTAACTGTCGAATGTGTAAAATTGGCTTCTCTTTTATCCTGTTTCTTTTGTTTCATAGAAGAAAGTGTTAAATGCAAAACTGGGACGGAAATCTACTCGCATAGATCATCAGTTTTAAAGTTATCGAACATAGTTGTATCTCATCTTTCATTACAAGATTTATAATTATTTATCTTCAACAACTACTGATTAAAAAGTAATGGTAACAAGTTCTTGAGGAAATATTTTGTTAATATAGATATGAACAGTGTTAAATATCAACCAACTGGGATCTCAATGTGGAAAATGTAGAAGAAAGAAAACAGATGAGGAAAAGAGCGAGCCCTGGCTTGTGTTCTTTTGTCATCCTAGCAAAGTGAACAAGCAAGCTAACAGTTAATATATACTCCAGTTTTACTAAGTTTATCGTCATCCTGTACTTCTCAACGATATTTATTAAAATGCCAAAGAAGGTTACGGTGACTTATGAATATAATTTCAACTTGTTCTTGTTGCATTAAGGTTGAATTGGTATATTGCTATTTTTGGATAACAGGTGAAGCAAATGCGGAGCTTAGGGGTGTTCTTAACAACAGTGGTTCCAGTACTTCTGTCTGTCATGAACTTGATATGGTTTGGAAAGATTATCAGGGGACTCAAGAAGACATTAGCAAAGAGACACTGAAATGGTATGCTCTGAAGGAAGATTTGGTAATGATGAGATAACTTGTATACCAAGTTTGGCATCATACTCTGTGTATTCTATCTCTATTTCTCCAATCACACTTGTAAATGGCCTTTTTTATATTATTTAAAGCGGGAGAAAAATGTCTTTTTAGAAATTGATGTGCCTCTTGAACTCATTTTATCACAGGCAAATACGAATTAGAGGGGACTAAAAGGTGAGGTATTCGACTCACCATCTTCCCTCTGGAGTTGTTTTACTTAGGAAGTCAATACAAATTTTCACCATTTATTTTCCTATTTTAAGCATTTTACAGACTCATTAACCTACAAATTTATCTTCCAAGGCTGGGGCGTGTCACCTTCTTCTTTAGAATCTCATGCTTCGACTATGGAGTTGTTACATGGGTATGGCACGATAGAGACAGTAGTCCTTTGGCAGTTTGTAACTTGCAATAACGTAATGCAAGTTGATATATGTTGGTATTAGAACAAAGCAGATACCAGCATCTCCAGTGGTCATTCATTATCTGTGATAGTTAAATATGAATGTCAACTATGCTGCGCAATCAATCATGTCCTCTTTTTGGTTTTTTTGTGTGTGCTGCTACAAATCACTTGAGATTCTCTGTCCCATTTATTACGTACAAAACTACATAATTGGAAGGTTGAGATTAAAAGGGACAGGATTGGTACACAAGAAATAGGACAGAGGATGAAGCCCGCTACTAACACGGGTGAAAGAAGTAAAACTAGTTTTAGTCATTCCAAAAAATATGAATATCTTATACATATTGTGCAAGAATATTTTGTGGTATTAGAAAATTTCACTAGAATTTTTTTCCAAGTTTTACTTCTTGTATAAACTGTGGGAATAATTATGTACCCTAATTGGATTGTAGTTCATCTATTTTTTAAAAATATTTTTATTAATTTAAATTAGTAAAAAATTTATACTAACACTTCTAAAAAGATCTTCGGTTAAATTTATATAAAATTAGTAGTCGTGATCGGTATTCTTTTCAGAAATAAAAGAATATATTATATTTGTAAACAAGAAATCTTTTTTTTGAAAATAAAGACTATATTATGTTTTTAAAAGAAGAAATTATATTTTACAAATGTTCTTACGACATGATGTCAAAGAAATTTGACAAAAAACAAGTGGGTTCTTCCCATAATGATGAACTAGTATAAAGAGCTGAGGATTGAAGTGAACAGTTGCAACTTGCCTATAAAAGAAAGGCTTCAACTGCACCATTTGCAGATTCTTTTCTAGATCTTCTCTAAAAGAGGAGAACATTCTTTAAATGAGATTCTTTTATTGGTGATTGGCAAACCAAGATAGGAAAATGGGGTACCCTTGAGTTAGAGACCTATTATAGAGGATAACCATTTGAATTTTTTCTTTATTAATAGCTATAGGGCTAACATTAATGTCCTCGCTAATATATTTTCAAACTTAAGAAAAGAAGCAAGTTATCATGATACGGAAACTTTAAGAAAACAAGGTTCTTAAAACCCCTTAATTTTATTGAATCAAAATTTTAATCTTTCTATTATAAGAATATGTTAGATCAAACCCCAAATCATAAGTTTGAGACCTAATCTCAAAGCAATTATAAATCAATTTACATTATAAATACTTATTTATTGATGTAAATCAATTTCTTAAAATCGTAATAAAAGATGTACTTATTGTACAACATAATAAAAGATGAATCGTAATTTGTACTTATTGTGAAATTTGATCTTTTTTTTTACCGTTGTCTTAAAATCGTTTTTAAAATTGACTCAACTTAACCATCATACTAATACAAGTGTACAACCTTAAAACATATAAGTAAGAAATATTAGCTTTTTTAGAGCTCGGGCCTATTTATGTAACACTCCACTCTCGTAAGACCCGAATCTGACATCGATGGTGATATCCGAATCCGTGCCCTGCGAGGATAGGATACTACCTCTCTCAGTTAAAACATAGTACCAAAAAATTTGTTTTGAAGCAATCATACACTTACATAAATGTATGTAGCGGAAATCAGTTTACATAACTAATCTGGTAGATACAATGACCACGAGGGTCCTCAAATAAAATACACAATAACGTATAAGCAAAGTCTTCACTCTAATGCAGACGCAATTGATCCCGTCCTCATCTGGCACTCCACGATCACTATACACCCGTTACCTAACGGTGTATTCTTCTGAGTCCTGAAAAACAATTGCAAATTTTGGATGAGTTTTTGCAAACTCAATGAGTGACCATCATCGAT
>JANTPM010000006.1:39795877-39826959 GCA_025434745.1 Erythroxylum divaricatum | reverse complement strand
GTTTCTTGAATCTTTAAAGAAACGGTTATTCAGTTGAGTTCTGTAACTAACTCGAACTGACTCCTTCGTCTTCTTTTTGAATTCCACATCTGTTTTTCTTCGTCTGTATTTTAACGTCTGTGTTTCTGCGTCTACGTCTGTTTTGTTTCGTCTGTGTCTGCTTTTACTATTTCGCGTCTTCGTCTGTGTCTGCTTTTACTATTTCGCGTCTTCGTCTGTGTTTGCTTTTACTATTTCGCGTCTTCGTCTATTTTGCTTTGTCTATGTCTGCTTTTACTATTTCGCGTCTTCGTCTGTTTTGCTTCGTCTGTGTCTGCTTTTACTATTTCGTGTCTTCGTCTGTTTTGCTTTGTCTGTGTCTTCTGTTTTACTATTCGCATCACGTCTGCGTCTGTGTTGCGTAGCGTCTGCTTTTCATTTTACGTCTGCGTCCGTGTTCCTTCGTTTGTATGACTTCGTTTGTATGTCTGACTTCGTCTGTTTTTGTTTTTCTTTTATTTTGCTCTTTTGTTATAGATCAAAATCATATCTTAGTAAAGTCATTAGGACTTAACAAATGGATCCCCTTCTACATATTTCAAAGCTGCTCGTGGTCTTAGACAGGGGGATCCCCTGTCCCCCTATCTCTTCATACTTGCCTTGGAAGTGTTAAATGCTTACATTCAGAAGGAGACAATCTCCACTCCCACTTTCAAATATCATTCTAAATGTAAGAAGCTTAGTCTCACTAACCTCTGTTTTGCGGATAATCTTCTTCTCTTTTGTCGGGAGGATTTGGAGTCCATTTTTTCTTATATGCGTGCCTTAAATGCCTTCAAGAATGCGTATGGGCTTCAAATGAATCAACACAAAAGTCACTTCCTTCTTTCAAGAGGCGCTGCTAATATGGAAACTCTTGTTATGGAGGCGACTAGAATGAGATCTCAGCTTCCTCCTATTTTATACCTGGGTCTTCCCATATCCACAAAGTGACTGAACTTTGCTGAATGTCGCCCTCTATTAGATAAGATTCAGAGGTGAGTCAAGTCTTAGGTGAACAAATCCCCTTCTTATGCGGAAAAGCTCCAGCTTATCAAATCCATTCTCAATTCCCTGCATGTTTATTGGAGCTCCCATATGTTCTTATCTCAAAGCATCATAAAAGAAATTGAACGAACGTTTCGATCTTTCTTATGGAGTCACTCTAATGGCCATCCTGGAGCTGCAAAGGTCAAATGGGCAGATATCAATCTTTTGAAAAAAGAAGGTGGGCTGAACATTCTTTCTATTAAAACAGCAAATCGTGCTTTAATCCTTAAGCGATTCTGGTGGATCTTGGAGGACAAGAAAAGCTTATGGATCAAATGGTTACATGCATATTTCCTTAGGGGGCATAGTATATGGGCACTTAAACTGAAAGGTACTCACTCTTTCTTCCTTACCCAGCTGCTTAAATTGCGAGATGTTGTTCGCCAGGATTGCTCTTGTGTTATCAAAAATGGTCATCTGATCTCCTTATGGTTTGACAACTGGTCTCAAAGGGGTCCTTTAATTCAATTGATCCCTCGAGCTACTTATTCTTTTTCTCTGCAAACTCGGATGCATGCATTCATCGAGGGCTCCGCATGGACTTTCCCTCGTAGCTTATTGCCTTATCAGCCGGATTATCCTCCCACTCCACAGTCCTCTGATATATTTTTCTGGAAGGGTATACCAACTGGCAAACTTACCAGCAGATACATATGTGATTTATTACGACAGCACCGAGCCCTGGTATCTTGGGCTACTAAGGTATGGAGCAAGTATCTCACTCCGAGGATCTCCTTCATCTATTGGTTGGCCATACAAAACAAACTCTCTACAGCTGATCGCCTTCCTTATATTCAAACAGATAAGCATTGTCCCATGTGCTCTTTACATCTTGAATCATGTGCTCATCTTTTTTTTGAATGTGACTTTAACAAATCGATATGGGCCCATATTACCGCTTTATGTGATTGGAGGGATCCAGGTACTTCTATTTCAACGATAACAGCTGGCCTATCAGAGCAACAACCTTTACGTCTTATTGTTTTGGGCGTTTGTATCTACAGGCTATGGGGTGAGCGAAACTTTCGACGCTTCAAGTCTCAAGCTTCCACTAAAGATGATCTGCTATCTTTATTAATTGGAGAGATTCGAGAGATTCTGATGGTCAAGAACTTATCCTATCATTGTAGCACCATTATCCGTGCAACGTTTAGGTTATAGGCTTACCTAAAGTAGCTTTGGCTATGACTCACGTTGGATCTGTTTAGTCTTTAGCTAGGTCTAGTTCTTATTTCCTTGCATTCTTTGTACTTGGTTTTTTCCTTTGAGCTTCCTTGTTTCCTCATTGTAACATTCTTTTCTTACTAATCAATTTTCATTTTCAAAAAAAAAAAAGTATTCTTAACCTGCTCTAACTTACTGGTCTGGTCCAATCCTTTGATGAAAACCCCAGTTTAATCAGGTTCAACAGATGGATTGCTAGTTCTTAATCCAAATAGCACAACTCATAACTGAGTATTTCTGGAGATTTTAGATAACAGATAGTCGAACACTGCAAGAACCTGTTACTGGTTTCAAATGTAGCAACAAGTTATATTATAGAGAATCTTTTCGGGGTTGGAAGAATCTTATATGATTACGAAACAGAAGCCCCATCAGTGCTCTTTTATTTTTACAACTATGTCATGCAAACAGATTTATGTACTGTGGCAAACTGGTAGTCTAGCTTCAAGCATTCTTTGTCTATTGACCCTGGCAATGAAATCGTCAGCTCTTTTCTTCAATTCTTCTGTAGGCAAACCAACCCCATCTTCTCCATCACCATCTTCCTTCTCACTTACTTTGAGGTTCTCAGTTACCTCTTCCCTTCCTTTCCCTTCCGCTTTTGTTCCATCTTCAGAGCTCTTGTTCTCCAATTTCATACCTTTTTTCTCTTCCGAAATAGCTGAAGACTGAAAGCTTCTTTTCTGGTTTATGTACTCATCATAGTAAGCATTGGTAGCTGGAGAAGGGTTTGAAGCCAGGAACCTGGATTCTCCTATCAGGGCAATGATTATAAGGTTGCCAACTATGAAAAGAGACCTTGGGCTAATAAGAAGAGATGTGATTCTTGGAAGGAAACCGAAGACGAATATCTTCAGATATGATAGTAGGGAAGGAAACCAGATAGGGCTAGAACAGAAAAGACTGCAAGTTAGTAGTGTCATAGAGTACAGGAGAAAATTTCCAAGAACTTGATGCTTCTTGGATCTTCTAGTTGCATGAATCCTTTGAAACATGTTAAGATCCATTGTAACGTATGGTTACAGGCTGTGTTGACAGGAGCTTAGGACTGGAAATGGGAAGTTTCCTCTATTCTGTACGAAGAAGAGCTTGAAGGCAAAATTCAGGGAATGGTTCGGAGACAAGTTGCACGAAGAGAAATAAAGAGAACTGTTTTATATAGGAGATAACAGGAGGATAGTTTGGTGAAATTCTTCACTTGCCATCTTGATTTCTTTAGATGACTTTATGAAAAGCTCTAGGAGATTGATTGGAGTTAATTGGTTAAGTTTTCTTTCATGAAAATCCAAGCTTTATATATATATATATTTTTCTCTTTTCTGAACAAAGGGCACAGTTTCTTGAGGAATGACTTGACCTAAATTGTCCATGCTGAGCTCTTAACAACCAACAAAGCCTTTTGAAGTTTAAAACTGTAACCTTTCTCCTTCTGCTGTCATTACAACAGAAGTAAACTGTTCCTTTTACAGTTTTCGCTGGTCAGTTGCAATCACAAGTGATATTAAGGTCTACAGAATATGAATTAGATGCAAAATAGTTGTTACAATGTACCAAAAAGCAGAGTAGTACTTGCTTAGGACAATTGCTCATGTGGACAAGTACCAGAAAAGGTGATAAGACAGATTCCACTGGCCTCAAGCTGGCTTCTTAAATCTGGTTCTCGTGTTGCATTTTATTATTCATTTCCTGTACTATATGGTTGTAGCAGACATTTTCTGTTTCTGAAGCTAATACTTGGCACAGGAAAGGACACTTAAGACTTTGGAAAGCATTAACAATTTCTTTTCGTCTCAGTGATGTTCGCTTTATCTGTCAGAATTAACTAGTAGATGTACACTTGGTGGAGAAAAAAAAGTGGGATTCAAGCAACAGACATGGGAAGTGGACCATTTTTAAAGAGTCTGGCATAATAATACAGCATCTTTGTGTATTCCAGACTAGATAGAAAATTTCCTGTACTAAAAGGGTTCATGTGAAAGATGCAATTGACTGCTTAGCAGTCTCATAAATCTTAGTTCTGTGTATGCTGAATTCCAATATCATTATCTGCAAAACTGCTCAGATCTCTGTCAACTAAGAAAGCAACAGGTTTTAAATTTTATCAAAATTTTCAGGGTTTTTCCTTTTATTTTTTCCTTGGATCAGCAGATAATCCTTCTACACTGATATCTAAGCGTAGAGAATGGACAAGTTGCTTCAACCTAAAACTTTTGTTTCCTTGTGTTTGATGCCAACTAGTCGAGGTTAGGAGCAATAATTTAGAGATATGGGAAATGACTGTCGAACTGTCTGTAATATTGTCTGAAAACTTGTAGTATCTTCTGTTTTGTATCTGTTTAGCCTAACAAGAAAACTATTTTACCGAATAGTTCTGAGTCCATCTGCTCAAGTAACCACGCCAGTTGTTCTCTGTGAGGTAACCGGGCACCATTGTTGCACAGTTGTGACTAAGTGGCAATGACCCAAAAGGAGAGATTTGGTATAAATTTTAACGGCGTTGGGTATTCAGAACCTTGTAGTTTAAAACTAGGAAAGCTTTTAAGGGTGCTTTACGCACATGGTTTTACTGACATTATAAAAGAGGAGAACAACTGTTAAGAACTTTCTTTTAAGTTCACGTGCACAGAGAAAAGTTACGTACGTAGTTGTGTGCTTGCATATACGCCTGAGTACGGGAAGCTCGATACGTTTATAAGAGAAAACATACGGGTCATTTGGAAACCAATGAATTGGATTTAATTTATTGATTTTATGTAATTGAATTCAATTTATGTATTTGAGATATTAAAAAAGAGATGACTTGAATTTAACCACGTAATTGAATCTTATTTTCTTTATAAATTCAATTCAAATATCAAATTATATGAATTGAATTCTGAATTGAAGAGCCAATTTTTTTCAAAACATTAAAAAAAATTCAAATATATACATCATAAATATAAAAATTACTATACATACATTGATTACATACTATTTTTAATTAAGGATAAAAAAATCATAAAAAGTAGTTGAATTCATTTTTATTATATTTCAAACAATGTAACTAAATTCAATTCTAATATTTATAAATTTATTCCAAACTGTGTAAATCGAATTTAATTAAATCCCACAAATATAATTAAATTCAATTTGAAAGTTTCTAAACGGCTGTATAATGATAAGAAAGAAGTGATTCATATTATTTGATTTTGAATATTATTTAATAATTGAATTTAGCGGTATTTATATGACACTCTTTTAAGATAAGAAGATTGAAATTAAAATCCTAATCAAGATAAGATTTAATGGATAACAATTTTTGGAGATAATGATTATCTAAGAGAGCATATTTTTTTAAGATATGACTTGATAATTGTAGCTGGATTATTAGTGTGATTAAACAATAACTCTTGTTTGACTTAGATAAAGATTCAATATTGTAAAAGATGTAAATAGACATCACGTGACTAAAGGATGTGTTGAATGAGGAACTCTACTAGATGAACACTTATTGTATTTTGGAGATAAACTTGCCCTTGGATGTGTTTACAGTTGTGTACTATCATGGTTCTCTTTTGATTATTGTCGAAAACAAATTATTAAAATAAGAGATGATTGCCGTATAGGTTGGGAAGTGGTTCACTTCTAATTGAGTCTTTCATGCAACCCAATTAAGTGTTTGGTTCTTGGATGGTAATGTCTGAGGTTGGCTACGGTTATTAAGGACAATAGATGAAGTCTAATTTTAATGGGTGTTGTGTGTGTTTCTTGATCAGCGGTCTTTAGGGATTTTGCTGTTGATTTCATATTGATAATTAATTCATCTTGTTGTTGCATTTTTTGTTGATTGTATGATATAAGTGGGCTGAATAATTGTTGATGACCAATTACGTTCTTTCTTATTGTTGAATAAAAATTGAGGGTGGTCTCAGGTAATTTTGTGGCTATCTTTTTTAGTGTTGATCTGTTCAATTTTTGCTAATCTATTTAATTTCGTATTCATTTTTCTATTTTCGTTTGTGTTGAAAAATTAATAGTTACTGATACAATCGCTTTATATCAAGTAACCAATAGATACAATTACAAGCAAATGTTATCAATTTGGAGACTTTTGTGAAACTATTACAACCTATGATTTTTTTTAATTGTATCAGAACAAGGTCACCAAATCAGAACTTGATACATCAAGTTGGTGTTGATCCGTATTTCGCAATTATGACTATAAGAGAAAGGTCATCAGTCACCAGCCCACTGTTGTTAAATTGTTCAAATTATCTTACGTGAAAATCATGAATGAGAGTGTTCATTCAGGCACAAGGAACAAAATTGTAGAACTCAATTTTAAATGGCTGGACACATCCAATGACGACTGATGAAAAGGGAGAATCAGTGCTTAAAGCTACATCTGAGTGGACAAGGGCTGAAGAAGAGAAAGCGCTTGGAAATTATCAAGTCGCACGCCCTCTTCAATGCAATTGATGAAGGTTGCTTTATTATGATATCAACCTGTCAATCGGCCAAAAAAATGTAGGACACGTTACAAACTATATATGAGTGACCGAAATCTATAATAGTTTTGAAACTTCAGATGTTGGTTGTGAGATTTGAAGAGTTGATGATGGAAGAAAGTGAAACTATTGGAGACTTCTATGAAAAATTGTGTGACATAGCAAACCAAGCATATCAACTCGTGAAGAAATATTATAACCTGAAGCTGGTTAAGAAGTCTTCGAGATCATTACCTCTAAGGTTTATTCCAAAAATTATAGCAATTGAAAAAGCCCATGAAATCAACAAATTGTCTTCAGATAAGGTAATTGAGATTCTTACCAACTTTGAGATGAATTTGTTGAGGGATAAATGAGAGAAGAACAAATGATTGGCATTACAAGTCAAGATTGGTAAAGTCGTGAATGATTTAGAAGATGAATCCGATGAGAATGAGGATATGGATTCATTGGCAAGAAATTTCAGCAAGTGATTAAAGAAAGTGAAGAAGGATAGATCCCAGTTTAGACAAAACGGTAGAAGTTATCCAAACAACAACTTTAAACAACAAGGTCAAACTCAAAATGGTTAAAGAAAAGTAATGTCGTGAATGTCAAGACTTTAAACGTGTATAAGTGGAATCTGGTGCTAACATCTTGAAGAAAAGAAAAGAGAAGTCATATACAAGCACTTAAAGTGAGAATGAATTTGGAAGTAAGTATGGTAGTAAAAAAGAAGTTGTAAATAGTGTTGTGTTAATTGCTTTATACAACAAAAGTTTAGTTACTTGCTTAACAGCAATCAAAAAAGAAGTGACCGATGATGAGAACGTGAGTAAACCAGAAAATTTTAGAAAAAACAAAGATAAATTAGCTCAAAGCTCAATCTCATATTTATAACAGTGATGACAGTGGTTTAAATGACAAAAATGAGGATATCTATAAATTCTATAAATTAATGCATGCAAAATAGCTGCATACATGCAAGAAAAATGCAAAGCTAAATAAGTAAAGCCTCTCCATGAGGAACATCATTCAAGATCTAGAGAATAAGATGTTGTTTACATTATATGAGCTTGGTAAAACAAAACTGAAGTTGGTCAATACAGAAAAAGATATAAGAATGGTAAATGGAGGTATAGAAAAATTAGAATAATTGTTGAAAATCGGTAAGATAAAAGGAGATCTTCAAGGCATTAGCTACGAAGGTGAGTGCTCTAAGGTAAATGATGGGAAAAATGATGCAACCAGATCTATCTAAGAAGAAACCTCAAGGAAGAATCGGAGGTTTATACCTACATGTCATTTTTGTGGAATTATCAAACACTTAAGACCGAAATGTTACAAGTTGTTGTAAATGATATTTCAAAGAAGTCAAAACCGAAAAACCATACACTCTACATTAAATTTCCAGCAGTAGAAATTCACGGTACCAAAGCACTATTAGGTTAAAAAGGGTCAAGTACAAGCAAAAGGATGTAGTGAAGAAAAAACAAAAAATTGTCCAAATTTATAGTTAGTTGTTGTTTTTGAATAAACTATTTAAACTGATGATAAGTCAGTAACTTCAGATAAAGAAATAAACCAGACAATTGATGATCGAGATAATATGAGGGAAAATAAGACCAGGTTTGAATTTATTTAAGGGGCATAGAAACTGTGTGCTTTACATTTTTGAAAGATAGCTTGATGTTTTTTATTAAAAATATAAAAAAGGAGGTTCGAAAGAGTTATCGTTTAGGCTTTCTTAGTTTTTATTTATGGGTATTTTAAGGATTCAGTTGATTGGTGTGTGTTTATATTTTTCTTTACTTGTTGAAAAGTAAATTTGATGTGAGAATGCGGCTCTCCTTAATTATTTGATAGTTTTGCTTCTAAATGTTCATTTACGGAATTATGTCAAGAAAATGTTAATACTTAGTTAGAGACCATATAGGAAGATTTGAGTTTTCTATAAATTGGATTTTTCAAGTTTTATTTTGGTTTCTCTCTATATTCGATTGTATGAATTTGGGCAATTTATGTTCGTGTGGTTTATGTAAGGAGGAGATTGATTAAGTTTGCTTATGATGAATACATTTTTTTAGTTTCTGAATTTAATCAGTCGTGTGCAGATGACTTTGATGTAACTAATGATATGTTGGCTAGTATTTTGACTAGTAGTAAATTGTTATATTGACGTGTTTATGATTTTTTCGCTGCATTTATTGTTGATTTTCATGCTTCTTTATTCGCTATGATTGATCGCATTGAAGTCATTCTTCATTTTTGCATTGTTTTGTCCCAAGGGCGAGGTATAAGATTGTTTTTTTTTACTATTTCATTCAAGACGAGATTTCAAGCTATATGTATGATTATTCATCTTGCTTTTGGTATCTTTTTGTGTTAAGGGAGAGAATGGATCTTATTGACTAGTTAAGGTGGAGTTCTTTTGGGAGTTCCTATATGTTTTGTAAATTTGATGTTATATGTTCAATTATCTTCTTTAGGGGGAGTTTCTAATATGTGACTATCTAAGGTAGCATTTTTTTGAATATATGACTTGATAATTGCAGTTGAATTATTGGTGTGATTAAACAATAACTCTTGTTTGACTTGGATAAAGACTCAATCTTGTAAAAGATGTGGATGTGTATCACGTGACTAAAGGGTGTGTCAAATGAAGAATTCCACTAGGTTAAGACTTCTTGTATTTTGAGATAAACTTGTTCTTCGATGTGTTTACGGCGGTATACTATCATGGTTCTCTCTTCATTATCGCCAAAACCAAATTATTGAAAAAAAGAGATGATTGCCATATTGGTTGGGAAGTGGTTCACTTCTAAATGAGTTTTTCATGCAATCCAAGTGTTTGGTTCTTGGACGGTGACAAACAAGAGATGAAGTCGTATTTTAGAGGGTGTCGTGTGTGTTTCTTAATCAATGGTCTTTAGGGATTTTGCAGCTGATTTTATGTTGATAATCCATTCATCTTGTTGCTGCATTTTCTGTTGATTGTGTGACGTAAATGAGCTAAATAAGCATTCTTTTTTGTTGTTGAACAACAATTGAAAGTAGTATTGGGTAATTTTGTTGCTGTCAGTTTTAGCATTGATTTGTTTAATTTTGTATTCGTTTTTCGGTTTTTATTTGTGCTGAAAAATTTACAGTTATTAATATAATTACTTTATATTAAATAATCGACAGATACAATTACAAGCAACTACAATCAAATAGGAGATTTTTGCAAAAATATTACAAACTACCGTTTTTGCACTTAACAATATGGAAGTTCAAATTCGGGACTCACAGCATAGAATAGGAAAGGGTTTACAGGTTGAATCCCACTGTTGACGTTATCAAGTTGGAAAGTGTATGAGAATTTCAGAAAAAGCCTACTTATCCACTTCTCTTTAAGGGTACGATTACGTTTAGTGGAAAATGAATAAGAACATGGGAATAGCTGTTATATTTTTAATGTATGAAGCTTTATTTTAAAATTTTAGTAAGTATGAAAATTCATTTCGAGTATTTCATCTTTAAATTTAATCAATTAACTTAAAATTTTGAATATAAGAAAAAAAAGTTACGGGTCTGTTTTTTGTTATAATTTTTAATTTTTAGTTTTAATTTTTAAATTTTAGTTTTTACTTTCTTTTAAATAAAAGCAAAAACTTATTTCACTCTTAATGTCAATATAATTATACTCTTATCCCTAATAATATTATATATTAAGTAAAACTTAAAATTTAATTAAATATAAATTTATTTTAATCCCTTATATAATATTTATTAATAAAATTATTTTATTTCATCAAATAAATAATTTAAAATTTAATCTTTATTTAAAATCAATATTTATTTTAAATATATTATAATTATTAAATCAAAATTTATTTGAAATATATATGTTTTCAAGAGATTTAGAATTTAATTATATTTCATAATTATTATTTAATTTGATTATAAAAATTAAACTATTAAGTAAATTATTTATATTATTAATAATTAATTTTAATTAGTTAAATACAATATTAAATTAAATTATTAATAATTTTTATTAAAATTAATATATTAATAATTAAATAGTATGCAATTAATTAATAATAAATTATATTATAAAAATAAAAATAAAAAATCATTTTTGTGATTTTCATAATAGGAGAAAAAACAAAACTAAAAAGATTAGTAAATAAGTTTTTATTAAATTAAAAATCATAATCAAAATAGACAGGGCACAATTTTATATACTTATATGACCAGTTTGACACACAAACCAAACAATTGAGTATCAAACGGAGCCCAGGCACCTGAGCCTGCAATGCTATTCAATTCTGCCAAATCAGGCCTGTGTCTGTAGCCGAAACCGCAGAACCTGTGCTTTGTAAGCGACTTGGTACGCTGTAAATCAGTTATAAGGTACCTGACGAATTAAATACAATTGACAGTTTTTTTTTTTTTGGAGGAAAAATACAATTGACAGTTAAAGCTTGTAAATAAGGTCTGTCTGAAGGATTGGATTTGGGGCAAACGAAAGTCAAGACTTAGAATAAGGTACCAACACATCAAAGAGACGAAACAGTCTTTGCCAATTAACGTTGTTATCGAGGCTAGTCGGGACATGTATTTTTCATGCTCAGTCCAAGCAACGAAAGAAAGGTGTATTAGTTGTAACTTCACCGTGCAAATAAATTGACAAGGGATTCTCTTAATTTAAGTGAAATTATAAGTTTAAATTGTTCTCATATATGTAGTTATTTAAAATTTGAAGTCAGAATTTTGCTATCTATAAGATCTGTTCAGCTCAAACGGAGATTAATCTGAGTGTAGATGACTTAAATGTATTTTTTTTATAATTAGTATCCTTTTAAAATATTGGATGAAAAATAAGTACTATTTGTTTGATGCTTCCGGTACTCTAAATTTATACAGACGCTCATGTGTCTTTGGGAACTCTAATTATATGTTAATAATGATGACTAATTTTAAAAAGAATTTAAAGAGGATTTTAAGTTTTGACAAGACTTTAAAGTTAAATTTTGGTTCACTCTAAAAAGTAAAATATTAAATTTTGCTCAATTTTATAATTATAACCAAACTTTAAAAAGTGAATAAAATATTTAAATTTTTAATTTTAGCCTAATTACAATTTCTCTGCTAAATTTATTAACATAATTTATCACGTGTTTTCAAAATATTAACTATTAATATATGTCAACTAAAATTAACTAAATTGAAAATTAATAAAACGATATTGTTTAATTATGTAACTAAAACCACGTTATTGTTAAAAAATGACTTATATCAGTTCATACAATCCCGATGCTCCCACTTTTTGTTTTCTTTTTGTTCCTTTACCATGTGTTTGGTTACTGTTCTGTGAGTGGGGACAATAGACAGGACCAAAAAATTCTGCGCCCATGAGCGTTTGGTTACTGTCTCTGAATTTTTATCCACCGTCTTCGGTAGACAGTGATAAGATTTATTGTCCCTTCCAAAAAGGGAAGACAGGGACACGTTATCCCTGTATCCTCACATTATAAGCAAGGTTCCATCCCTATGTTTTTAAATAATTTTGGTTTCTTTTGTTTTATTTAAGTTTTTAAAATTTATCAAAACCACAATAGTAATTAAATTAAAAATATCTTTAAAAAATCATTAAAAAATCACAATAATTAAAAATATTCTGTCCCAATCAAATATATTGTCTTTGAGACTGAGACAGAAATTTTTATTCTGTCCACTACAATCAAACACCTCACTGTCTCCAATTTCTGTTCCGTTCCGTCCTGTTCTGTTCCATCTCCAAATACCGGAGACAGCAACCAAACGCAGTGTCATTTTCAATTAGTTCTCTCAATATTCTCCCCCTTTATTTTTCTATTCGTTGTTTTAATGCCCCAAGTTAATCTCCTATCATAGAGTAAATCAGCGCACTGATTTCTTTTCCTTAAGGGTATGTTTGGGAGTTTAGGATGGAATGGAATGGAATGGTAATTAATGGAATGGAATGAAATGGAGTGGAGTGGAATGGAATGGGCCACTCCTTTATTTGGAAGTTTAAATAAAATAAGAAAGATTTGGAAAGTAAACTATGTCATTCCATCCTTGACCCCCCAATTTAGAGGGTCACAAAATATTGAATTTTAGATGGAAAAGAATGACTTCCAAAGCCATTAATTGTCATTCCATCATGTTTCAAAATAAACTCCCAAACAATGACCTGAGTCATTTGGGTCATTCCATTCCATTCCATCTCATCCCTCTATCCACATCCAAACATACCCTAAAGGTGTAAAGGAGAGAACAATCCCAATCTCTGATCGGCATTAATAATAGCCAAGTAAGGGTATGACTGGAAACAGTTGGCAATTACTAGATGAATAACTCCGAAAAAGTCTGACTCCACAAGAACCCTCCGATAACTATAATCCCATACTAAAAAGATTATAAAAAATAGCTCCGTAATAAACGTGTATTAATATTTAATTTATTGTATTAATTTTAACAAACATGTATTAATATTTAAAATTTTTAGAATACTTTATATGTCAACAAATTTAATAAAAACTGACATCAAATTAAAAAAATAGCAAATTTTTTAATAATTAATCCGTTAAATTTCAGTGCAATTATTGAACTTTGAATGTCATTTCGCCGTTCTATATAATCGCTGAAACCACTAAGCATCAGCTTGAAATAACGCTTAACATGTAAGTAAAATATAAATTAGGCATACCGTCTCTGCCAGATGAGGTGGCCAAGATTTAGACTTGGACCTCCGACCAATCAACGAGGCTTTCATGTTCAACAAAAGAAATCATGTCTTCCAATTGTACAGATAGTCGCAAAAGATTTGCAACCAAACCGAAAGTATAGTTTAGCTAAAACTACAACCCACCAACCTAAGAAGGAAAGAAAACTATGTTCACACAAGCAAAAGCCAAACTTGAGACTCCACTGTTAGTCCTATTCTCTTCACTCGTCAGTAAGCCTCCTGCTCCGCCTGTCCATAAACATGAAACACCTCATCAAGATCTGTAATTTATGATCAAAACTGAAAGCAGAGGAGTTATTTAACTAATTCCAAGATGGAGCAATTTTAACTTACCTTCTTGGGAGTTATGAACTGCACAAACTTCTTCTTCCCTTTCCCATTTACGCTGGGAGATTTGTGAACGGGATGGTTTCCTGTATATTTCCTTACATCAGATTTGCGAGCGGGATAGTTTCCTGTATATTTCCTTACATGCTCTCTCACGAACTTCTCGTAAATATAAGCTGCTCCTCTGAACTGTGGCAGAACCAACCATGCCGCCAATATTAGCTTCACGGTGTACCAGATCGGAATCCTACAAGATGAGGAAGCGATAAGAAATTAAACAAGAACTGGGTCTTTTCAGGTGTAGAAAATTTGTATAGATGAAGATTCTGACCACTCTAAGATGGATTGGAGTAGTATCTCTGATAGAGTTAGAAAGGAATATATGATCCAATAAGCAAGCCACTGCTGATCGTCCTCTTTTGAAGGGGTCTCTATGGCAATCACCGAGGCGTATCTGTTTCCAACCACAAAAGGATATTAATCATTTCAACTCAAAAAAACATGAAACAAATGGAAAAGACAGATTTTTTTCACGACCCATGTCGTCGTTTTAGCAACTTACAACGGGTAGAGTAACATCAAAACAGGCCTGCGTGACAATAAAACACCAAAGTTAAGATCAAAATGAAGAAACAA
Organism: Erythroxylum divaricatum; assembly: GCA_025434745.1. NCBI lineage: Eukaryota > Viridiplantae > Streptophyta > Magnoliopsida > Malpighiales > Erythroxylaceae > Erythroxylum > Erythroxylum divaricatum. The sequence continues at coordinate 39,812,481 of JANTPM010000006.1, read as the reverse complement.
GCTGAGTCTGCTCTGATTACTAAGGAGCAATTGAAAATTACCCAGCTACTAAATGAAAGTGAGTGAGCAGAGTCCAGAAGCGACTCATGTTTGTTCTCTTTTCCTAATCTCTTGCAGACAAGACAGGTTGGGAAACAGAGTCGAGAACAGGTCGGATTAGCGGAGAAGATAACAGATGACAGGTGCGAAAACGGTTTGGCCGTTTGGTTTCTACAAAGACAACAAGTGTAGGAATTTGATGATATGGGCCTCCCTCCACTGATATATTGAAGAGGTGAGGACAGGTGTCAGATGGATTGGATACTGCGGTAAACGTGTCGAACTAGCATTGGCACCGTCCATTTATATATATATGACTTGTACATTAATTGATCTTGATGGATAAAGATGCACTCGTATTCATTGTAATATGTACGTATATACTATATAATACATAAACTAATTACTTTCAACTTTTTTTTTTCTGAAATATGATACAAAAAAAATGTATAATAAAGTTTGCAATAATTTTTTTTCTCATATTAAAAATAAAATTGATATTAAATTTTAACTTAATTTAATAAAAAGACTAAAGCTATTAAGCTACGAGGAATTTATTGACTGTGAATTTCCTTGAAATATTTGAAAAAAATAAGTTGTTTTAACTTTTTTAAAAGATGCGATTAAACAAAAAATATTTCTAAAATATAATAAGACGAAAAAGTATAATAAGGTTTAAATTTAAGTTTTCTTATTAAAAATATGATCATATTAAATTATAATGTAAAGTACAACACTAACAATAGCTCTTAAAATGAGTAAAAGTTTACTTTTATAAATAAATTATATATTTTAAATATCCTTTTTATTAAAAAAAGAAGAATCTCATTATTTTAAATGTTTTAAAAATCAAGTGGATCAATCGGTTTAACAATAAAAATTTTAAATAAATTAATTTTTTAGTTTAATTTTTTAATTTTATTTAGTTTAATAATTTTTATTGTTAAAATCGATCAATATATTAATTAATCAATTATTTTTTATAAATTACTTAATTTTTATAAATTAAAATTAATTAATTAATTTTTATTTAATATACTTTTAATTAAATTTTAAAATTTTAATAAGCAAAAATAATTTTTTTAAAAGTTTTTAAATTTTTTAAATTTATTTAATATTTGACCGATTATACACTACTCATATTTAATAAAATACGAAAATTATTTAAGCGCTAATATAATAAGTTATAATTAAAGGACCTCAATCACAAACATTAATAAAATCTCTAGAAATGTAATCTCAAGTTGTGTAATTTAATTAAGGATTTGTCAATGTCATTGTGAGTAATTATTTTCCCAAGAACGAGCCACGTGTTCATGTTTTTGAGGCAGTGGGTCGGCGACACCTGTCACAAGGAAAACAGGTGTCTAGTCTCTGGAGTCCTGACAAAAGTTGGAACTTTCGAGTTTTGATTTTTTGAACCGTTTGGTGGGCCAAACAAAATCTCCTCATCCACGGCTCCACTTGTCAGGATGAATGTTGGTTATCCGACCCGATCCGATCTCACCAGGCTTCAAACACTATATCATCTCAGGTCGGGTCGTAGGGTTGGGTTGGGTTATAACAGCCCCAGTAGATCAAATTCATGGATTTGGTCCAAAACCAAAGGAAAGTTTGAACCCAAGTGAGGGAGAGACCTTGTGACATAAATTATGTTTTATGTCTTTTTTTTTTCATTCCACGACGGGTTATAAAAAAATTTTAATTATTAAAAGACATCTTTAAGTTATCGAATAGGGTAGATCTTTTGCGAGAGATAAAGTTCTGATCCTGAATTTTAAATAACTGCATATATAAAGACGAATTTAAACTCTCAACTTTATTTAAGCCAAGAGAGTCCTTTACCTCACTTATACATAAGTTACATAAATTATGTTAAATTAAGTAGAAGATTATCAATAATTGCCAAACAGGCACTCAAAAGCCGCAATTGACGAAACAATCGTGTAGATTGCTTAAACCCCATTAAAAGAACACTTGGATCCCCACACGTTGCGTGTAAGCTAATGTCAAGCACCCTATGCGATTCTCCCCCACCCACCAGAGTGGTTGAACTGCAAAACAACACCGTCTTTCGTAGTATCTCATTTTTATGCCCGATGGTTTCCCAAAGGAAATGTAGTCTTACTCCAACTTTGCGATTGTTATGTATATAGGTAGCTGATTAGACAACCTAACAATGGAAAGTCTATTCCAGGAAGAAAAGTCAGCTCCAAGCTTCACCCTTTTCCTTCACAAGTCATACCTGTGGCGTTCTTATATTTTTGTGGTAAATGAATGTTCACTAAGCAATCATATCAATGGCAGCAACCAGTAGTGTTAGATTATACTTTGAGGGAAATTTTTTCAAGGTAGAGAAAGAAAACGTGAAAATGGCAATGGCCAAACCGGTGTTTTCTTCTTCTTGGGTGAAAAGGGGTAGATTTTGCGTCATGTTAAGCGCTACTAACCCTGGAAGCGTGGACCTTGTTAACGGGAGCAAGGTAAATGGGATCTGTGTTGGCGAGGCTCCGGATAGTGGCAGGAAGACTGCTAATGGATTGGTATTAGATAGTGATGTTGTTGATGAACCATCTCAGGCTTATTTGCTTGGAAGGTTTGTGGAGGATAGGTTGGTTTACAGACAGACATTCATCATCAGGTCTTATGAGATCGGCCCTGACAAAACTGCCACCATGGAGACACTAATGAACCTCCTTCAGGTTAGCATCAGTTTCAATTTACAATATTCAATTCTTTAAGGGGCATTAACAGCTAGTCTGATTGGACTGTGTGTGTGTGCATGGAATGATTTTCAGGAGACTGCACTTAACCATGTAACAAGCTCGGGGCTTGCAGGAGATGGTTTTGGTGCCACCAGAGAGATGAGTCTGAGGAAGCTTATCTGGGTAGTCACTCGCATACACATTCAAGTACAGAGTTACAGTAGCTGGTATGTTTTCGTTTCATAAACAATAAAATATCTGCACCTGCACCATCATTAATTCATTACATGAGAATCTGGGTACAAAACTGATTGTAGAAAGTTGATTTCAACAGGGGGGATGTTGTGGAGATTGATACGTGGGTTGATGCAGCAGGGAAAAATGGGATGCGTAGGGATTGGATAATTCGAGACTACAAAACACAACGCATGATAACAAGAGCAACAAGGTGCAGCTTCTACAAATTAACGCATCAAAGAGATTTTTCCTGACAAACTTACAACTTTTAACTCCTGTTGCCTTCTTGCAGCACATGGGTGATAATGAACAGAGAGACAAGGAAATTATCAAAAATCCCTGAAGAAGTCAGGGAAGAGTTGCTGCCATTTTACCTAAACAGAGTTGCCATTCCTATTGAAAAGAACGATGTAGAAAAGATCAATAAACTTACTGATGGAACTGCAGAGAGAATTAGATCCGGTTTAGCTGTAAGTACAATAATTTCAGCTCATGAGATGCCTTGGTACTTGGAAATTTAGTCTTTATGTCCTGAGTTTCTTGTCAAACAAATGCAGCCCAGATGGAGTGACATGGATGCAAATCAGCACGTAAACAATGTGAAATACATTGGATGGATTCTGGAGGTACGTACTTAATTACAATTACTTCACCAGTTTCAGAACACTGCAACAAATCAGAGTTTGAAGAGAAATTAGTGTTTTGTTTTTCATGTTGTTAATAGAGTGTGCCAATGAATGTCCTTGAAGATTACAACCTGACAAGCATGACCTTGGAGTATAGGCGAGAATGTCGACAATCAAACTTGTTGGAGTCCTTAACAAGAACTACAGAAGATTCAAACAACAACTCCTGTAATCGCAAAGCAGACTTGGAATATACCCATCTCCTCCGCATGCAAGCCGACAAGGCAGAGATAGTTAGAGCTAGAACAGAATGGCAATCCAAATACCGAAATAACAATTAACAACAGAATTTATATCAACACTTAAGCTGTTAAAATATGCTTTCCTTTTCTTTCTTTTCTTCTTCTTCTTTTTTTTTTTTTTACAATTCGTTGCTTCATGTGTCTTCATGAGCTCGGATTTGGAGAGCCATGCATACTTTTTGCGTAACATATCTTGTATGATGTTCTAGTTGATTGTAGCATGACATATATGCTTGAATAAGCAATGATTCAATGTGCACTGTATTGTTACAATAAGTTATGATCTTTAAATTCAAACATACTTAAGTTAAATTTGATTTATTAAACTGTAGAACAAATTTGATCTCTGTCATTCCTACTTACAAGATTTATGTTAGAACTTACAGTATCCAAATAAAATTTGCATTACTGATGAAGAACATAATTGTATACGAGTTGTGTACCATCTCGCCGGGCCATCAACCACCTGTTTGTTTTTCGATATTGAGAAACTCGGTTTCACCAACTCTGACCTACAGTTCAGATTAACGGGAGGACTGGTTTTGTGCTCTCCGTATGCTGATATTAAGCCATCTAGTCCATTTATCTCCCTAGAGCATAGGCTTTCAAGTGTCAGGTTGAAACTCAACGCAACCAGATGGGCCTAATCATCTCCCTGTACATCCTATCGTTCCTAAAGTAGAGCCTCTAAACCTTTTTGACCATGGAGTTAAGCAGTACCCACAAACTGAGGTCCTCATTGAGGTAAAAGCCCTTAATGATCTCCCCCTGTGGAGTTCAGTTCAGACCCACCATTGCTTCATGTCTCTTTGTCCTGCTTTTGGCTGCCAAAACCTCATAGCAATAGGTAACTTAGGGATCATAGCATGTCACCACCCCATACATTCCCCACCGACTCTACAATTCAACCCCTCAGGTTCGATACCATCCACTAAAATGTAGGGAATTTTGACTCCCATTACTTTGTCAAAGAAAGGTCTCAATTGGAGTATTGAAAAGTAAGGGAATGTGTTGGTAGGAAGACGATCCAATCATGGGGGCTATTGGCTTTCTTCAACTGCTATTAAGATCTGGACAAGACAATTGAACTTCAGTGATTGCAATTTTATATTTTCCTTTTCTTTTCCACTCAACATTGAAAGGAATCATAATCAATTACTTGGTTTTGTTATGGCATTGGAATCATCTTCAAAAAAATATATAAAAAGGAGTAAAACCTTCCAAGACGAAAGTTAGTTTAGGGTGTAGGCTTGACAAAATCGTGGATTTCACCTACGTGAATTTTGAGTTGACTTTGGATTTAATAAAATAATTTTAGATATTAGACTTAAGCAATATAAATCAAATAGATCTTAATTTGATTAGTGCTTCAATTAATTTGAACTTATGAAAAATTTTAATTCAAATATTATAAGACTAACTAATCCAACTAATTTATTACCACTTTTATTACATTAAACCAATGTTTTCAAAACTAGACAAGAAATTAAATCGGTAAGACAAAAAATTTAAGATTTAGATTCAATCGATATTAGACTGTCATAAGATTGATTAAAGATTAAACAAAATTTAAAATTTTGAATTATGATTAAAAGAGATTGTCCTTAATTTAAAAATTTTGAAATTTAATTGAAAATAGATTGTTAAATGAAAATTTATTGATTTATTTTGATTTATAAAACTTATAAATTTAAAAAAATTGACTGATGAATTGATTGGTTTTTAACAACAAGAATTATTAAAGTAAATAAAACAGGAAAGCTAAAAATCGAATCGAAAAATTGGAAAATTTAAAGTTTTTATAATTGAATCGGTAGAGTTTTTTAATTGTTGCATCAAACTACATCTAATGCATTTTCTAATTAGTAAATCTATAATTTGTATCTTACTTTCTTTTTTATCAACACACAACAAATACTAAACAAGAGTACTACTTTGTTGAATCATTTATTTATATTAACGGAGTGATTAAAGGAGGATGTTACATTCTCACCTATCACAACCATAGAAGTTCGGATCATCATTAGATCCGCAAGTAAAAAAATGCATTAAATTTACATCCCTAGAATCAAAATCAAAGTCTTCATCCATCCCTAACCTGAACTTGTAATAATACTTAGAGATGCATTCACTTGCACATCCCAACAAAACTTACCCACATAACAAAGAGTCCATTAGAGTATATATAACCTTCATATAAATGTTTTTGTAGATACCATACAAATTTCTATGAATAGACTTATATTGGAATCGTCCAAAAGATCTTCTTATGTATCTGTTGGGAGATACAATAAAAGTTTTTAATGCATCAAAAGTATACAAAACTCGGTTTGGAATGGTACAACTGGCAACGGTAGACCAGAAGGACAAAAACCCTAATGATGTAGCAGCCATGTGTGCACCATAACCACACTATTCTATAGCCACTGCCACCAATTTAGTTTAATTTAATTTTTTCGATGCTTGCCAAAGACCTGACGCATACCGAGAAAGTTCCTTAGATTATCCTCCATGTCATGAACACACACGCTGCCAATGTTTTTAAGTGAGAGATCGATTTTGTTCCTTATAAACCATTTGAGCCAACAGGAATATCAATTAGCAAAAGCATCATTGAAGTTTAATAATCTTAATTTAACCATAGTCCCTTGGAATTGAAATCCTAACCTACTTAATTATATCTCTGCAGACAGGATGAGTAGTTGAGTCATCTTACGATAGACGTGTAGAAGTGAAAGAGACCATAAGTACTATACATATAATAAAGCAATCACCAGAGATGAGCACTTGGTGCATACTATCATGTCGTTACTAAAACTGGATCTAGACAAGATTGATAAAACCGGAAAAAGATTACACACAAGTAAAGACGATGTCTTAAAATGACAGCTTTCATTGCGTAGCCACCCAACTCCACCGCGCACCGCCACCTCATACCACCAGCTAGAGGCCAAAGAGCCTTGTCAGCTAAGTTTAGTAACGAAATGAATCACCTTCCTTCTTCTGTCACGTGGCCAGTCACCAAGAAGAATAGTGGTTTTTTAAGCAGTGAATATTAATGAAGGGTCTTTCTGCCAAATGGGCCACCATTTTTTTGTACAGTTTGCAGTAAATTGAGAGCAACTGATGAACAACAGAAACCTAACCCCTGATCATATATTTTATGTTTCTGTGGTTCATCAGTTGCTCTCAATTTACTGCAAACTGTACAATAAAACAATGTTTGCCCGTTTGGCAGAAAGACCATTAATATTAAGATATTACGTACTAGATTTACTCTGCTTTGAATATATATATGCTTTTAAGGATAGAGACGGAGGCTAGAGGCAACCTTCAAGGTTTACGAGATTCATCGTATTTGTTTATAGTTTGAGTAATTAAAGAAGAATGATTATACTACGACTTCGGACGGCGAGATTTGGTTGTCCAAGACAATACGGTCAAGCTAAATACTGCATGCAATGCAAGTCGAAATTGACGAATACACACCATGCATTCATTTCAATTAAATAGCCTTTCTTCTGCTGAACAAGTTTCGATGACTTTACTTCTTTTCTTTTAATGAAACATACTATTTTTATCATTTTCAGAATAAACAATTAGGATTACTTACCTTAAACATCTAACAACGTGTAATATGTTCATTAAAAAGGCCAAAAGTGCATTTCAAAATCTAATGTTTATAACATAACATAACACGAACGTTAATTAACAATTTGAAGCCTTATAACTTTTTTAAAACATTTACAACAAACCCTAAATATACTAAAATTTGATATGATTAACTTTTAATCAATTAAATGTTACGTGATATGACATTATTTTTATACTTTTTAAAATAGAAAGTTAGCTCCACTACTATATAATTAATTTTTAAATTAAGCAAAAAGTGAGTATATACCAGCGAGAGCTTCCATTTATACATTTCAAATAATAAGTCTCACTATTATGTGTCAATGAGACCCATATTTACATATTTTAAATAGTAGGGTTTACGTTTTACTTAAAAATAAAAAATAATATTATATCAATATTGACATAAGATTTGAAATTTAAAATGCATTTTTAGTCAAATTAAAAATGTAATGTCAATCAATCCATTGCTCCTACCTCAGTTTTAATTACCTCCACCTTGCATGATATTTACAATAAAACTAATATAAAAATGTGGAGTGGGGATTGCCTATTATTATTACAAAAAAAAAGAATTGAACAATTAGTCTTTGTTTGGTTTGGCTTATACTAATAGAGCTTTTTTCTGTAGGTATTTTCTTATAAGAACTTTTCTAAGAAGTCAATTGACTATTTGGTTGTCATTTAAAAAAAACTTTTTAAAAAGAATTTCATACATTAGACTGTTTTTTAACATAAAAATAAAAATACTTTTAATTTGAACTATATTTATTTTGTAATAAAAATTATTTTTGCATATAAATATTATTTAAAGTATATTAAACAATATGTAAAGTACAATATATTAATTATTATATAAATTTAAACCATATGAAATATAAATGAAAATATATCTAACCAAATTTTTCATACGGATTATAACATAAGTAAAACTAATATAAAAAATAATATTAAAACATATTAAAAAACTAAATAATATTATAAAAATATCAACATAAATATTCAAGTTGAATAAATAGTTAAATACATAATAAAATAATTGTGCAAGAGATCAGGGAAAGATGAGTTTGCAAGATAAACGTGAAGATAAGTTTATAGATAGTGTGAGAATTATGTATAAAACATAAAGGTAAAATAGACTAAAAAATAAGCTCATTAATTGATATGAAAAATCTAACTGAAAAAGTCATTTGGGATATTTTTTTGAGAAATTCTAAATTTGATTTTTTTTAAAACTGTATTTTAACTGCCAAAAAAATTATATATATTAAAAAAGTACTATTTTATTGTACAGCTAAACACTTATTTTTCTAAAAAAAATTTTATGGTAAAAAAAAAGTATTTATTAACCTCTCAAAAATCTATCCAAATAGATATTTACACTCAAATATTAAAGATTTCTTGGTAGTATTAGATTACTAGTTCCTTACGTTTCAAGGAAACATGTCTGAAATTGCATGAAACTTGCTAGGCAAGAACTTAGCATGATCTTCCTCCCCTAGTGCTAATCTTGGAAAGAAATTGAAGGCAACAAATTTCCGCCTGAGCTTTCCCGATCGATTAATTTTCGTGGAAAAATGACAAACGCGGAGAGAAAAAGAACATTTGCGAACTTGTAAGGAAAGAGCAAGAAAAGATACGAGAAAAGACGAGCAGTGGACCAGCTTTTTCCATAGGTTGGGAAAACATAACTTCAAAATGAAACAGTGTGAAGAAGTTACACGCGGTGTCGTCATATCATAGTGACCCAATCCTAGAGATTCTTTTGGACGATAGTCTTGTCAGGTTGATTTTCATTTCCGGCAGCTACCGCCTCCAAGGTTCTCTCACTTTCCGTCGTGATTTCTTCAAGAACTAGGCAATTACAGTTTTAACTTTTAAGAGTTGCCAATCTTAGACTCGTGTGTATGTGACAAGGGCTTTTAGGAGAGCCAAACTTAAAAATTAGCTTATGAGGGTAGAGAATCTAAAGTTTTTATAAATCTCATATCAATTTTATATTTAATCAATATAGAATTTAAGTCTCGTATCTTGTAATTAGATCAAACCGTAACATTCGTCCTCTCATAAGGAACAATGTCCTTATTAGTCACGGTCATGTTGGTCACGGCTGACACTTTCAGATCAACACTCTATGGGTCACCATTCTAAGATCCTTGTTAGTCACGGTCACGTTGATCACAGCTGGAGCTCTCAGGTCACCATTCCGTGGGCCACCACTCCAAGATCGGCTCTAATATCAATTGATAAGGACTTTTAGGAAAGTCACATCCAAAAGCTAGCTTATGAGGATAGAGAGTTCAAAGTTCTTATAAATTCCATATCAACTTTGTATTTAATCAATATGAGATTCAAGTTCCATACCTTGTAATTAGATCAAACCATAACATTCGTTCCTCATAAGGACCAATGTCCTCATTGGTCATGGCTGACACTTTTCAGGTCACCACTTTATGGGTCACTACTATGAGGTCCTTGTTGGTCACGACCACGTTGGTCACGGCTGGCACCCCCAGGCCACCACTTCATGAGCCACCACTCCAAGATCGGCTCTGATACCAATTAATAAGGACTTTAGGAGAGCCACATTCAAAAGCTAGCTTATGAGAGTAGAGAGCTCAAAGTCTTTATAAATCTCATATCAATTTTGTATTTAATCAATATGAAATTCAAGTTCTATACCTTACAATTAGATCAAACCGTAACTAGTTAAAACTAACAACAAAAAGCTTAGCTCAATTTGAAACGGTGATTTAAAAAAAAAGTTAATGAAAGGCCTTTTTCCAGGAAATGACAAAAAGAGAACTGAGCAGCTTTACTTTAGTTGGAGGTAGCCCAAACTTTTGTACAATTTGTGCCTCATATGGTTAAAATCTGCTTAGGCATTGGAACAACACGAGCATCGGCCTTTACTCATCTTTAAATCAAAAACAAAAACGTTTAGCTGGAAGGATAGAATTAGCATGTGATGATCGAATCTCTTGAACCGCAGACACAAGCGCAAAACCTTTCTAAAAGGTCTAGTGCCATTCCTATAATATGTAGCAAAGCCATGATTAAGATTTATAGCTATGGTTGACACAACTTATACCAACTCAAGAGGACAACTCCATTAATAGTTTAAGCGTTCCTTTTTATTGAATTGATATATATATACATATATATATATATGTATTTCATTTTTATAAAATAATTAATAAATAAAAATTCTGTCAAATTGGATAGCAATTATACCTACCAATGCCTACCAAATCTGATTTTACTATTTTTTTATGGAAAATAAAGGAAAATGATAGTTTCTGTTGCATTAATCTTTTTTTAAATGTAGTTCATTACAAAACAGTAACTTTAGTAGTTAAGATAAGATTGTGTATTATTAAACCTCTTCAAGTCTGACTCTGACCAAAGATAAGAAAGGCACCTGTTCAAGTTCCACTTTTATAAAAAAAAAGGTTTACTTTTGATCCTTGTAAAAAATAAAATGGGACGAAATAAAGCTCAGACTTGATTTTTATAAAGAACAAAATGAGATAAAATAAGACTTATTCTTGATCTTTATAAAGAACAAAATGATACAAAATAAAATATGCACTTGACCCTCATAAAGCCTTTTTTTTTTATACTTGCCCTGGCATATAAAATGTTGTTATTGTAGCACTTCAATACTGATTGATAGATCTTTTTGCCTCTTTGTGATTAAAACACTGTTTCTTAACTAATACACTAGGTTTTTCTTATATCAGAGAAGATGCAGTCGCTTTCTAACCATGAACAATGTTGCTAATTTATCGGATGTGATAACTTGGAAAGGTGAAAACTTTACCTATAAAGGGGTAAAGGACTGGCCTTGCTTACTAGGCAACTTAAAGCCATCAACTTCACAGTTAAAGGACAGATCTTTGATCACTCAACAAAGTTGTGATGTGTTAAAAAAGTCAAAATACAAAATTGATCAAACGTCGACCCACCTATTTTTTTCCTGCTAATTTGACTCAGACAGGTGTTTCTGTACAGATTCAGTTTCACACTCATTACTCAATCTAGCTCTATCTCCTCTCATTTTGTGTTCCTCTTTTGAATCAGTGGCAATGACAGAAAAATAATTCAGATAGTTGATACTTGATAGTATAGGTTCATAGGGTCGTGTTATGAGGGAAGGGCCCCCCACAAGGTGCATGGTTCGATTCCCACGGTCTGCAATGTGTGAGCAACATCTTTCAGTCCTTTGTAGATTTTGAAGATAGGCTCCTTGTAAACCTGTGAAGTGTTCACCTCTTTTTTAACGGACCGCTGAATACCTGATTTATATCATTCTAATTGCTTCGTCGTGCTGGAGTCTAGTGTGAGAGACCCTTTAGGTTGGGGTTCAACCTTTTGCTCCAAGTAATAGGGTACTGAATTGGAACTCGGGGTGGAAATTTTGAGGAAGGTGTGGTCTTCTAAAAGTTGTTCGAAGATCAAGGTTGAAATTGTACTCTTTTTTTTTTTCCAGTGAAGCCCAGAAAGAAGCCTAAAGACAGCCTTCTCTCTTCTTTTCTTAAATTTTTATAACCAAAACCACAGAATCTACTAATATGATAACATTATGTACCAAGTATATGGATTTATACTCACTAAGATGAGAGGAGAGACGCAAAGAGAACATGATTCAAGTTTATCTGATTATTGGTATAGTCATATATGACAAGTTGAAAAGGCAGAAAAAGTACAATACTTCACAAAATTCTACTGTTTATCTGCAGATTATAGCTTTAACAAGTACTACAGAAAAAGGAGCGCATGCAGAAAACATGTGTAAGGCAGATTTTATCGTCCCAAAAATCCCATTTTAGTTCTGAAAGATTTGAGCTTTTTTACATAACAGAACATGCGTTGGGGTTCTCATCACTGAAGATCTGAGGAGGGTATGCGTACAACTCCATTGGATATCTTGGTGGGTAGTAGTAATACTCATTTTTCTTCAAGTCCACAACCGTGGTCTCTTCTTCTGCCGTTTCCTCTGGTTTAGGTTCGCTGTCACCTTCTTTCATGTCCTTTGTCTTCTCTTGTTCGCCACCTTTCTTTTCTTTGCCATCACCTTCCTCGCTTTTTCTCTCTCCTTTGGATTCTTTTTCTTTTTCTTCTTCCGTCTTATCTGGCCCTTGATTCACGATAACCGCGTGCTTGCCTGTTCTCTTGTACACATATTGGACTAGTTTTGGAGGTTCAAACACTCCCTTCACCGTCACCTGTGAGCTCTTTAGATCTGCTTCAGCTGATTCCACACCTATGCAAAGGAAGTATTTCCGAATCAGATTTAGAACTCGTGGTTGATGGGATTCGAGTGGAATTGAAATTTTTTTAAACTCTTGTTGGACCCAATGCAATGGAATCGTAAGACTCCAAAACGATAAAACAAAACAAAGGCAAGGGAACAAGCTTCTCTTTAAGAGATTCAAAGAAATGGAGAAATGGAGAACAGAATACAATGAAGTAAGAGCCTGGAAAAGAGAGAAAAAACTTGACACTGTTAAATTATAGTAACATAACATTAGAAGAAGTTCACACCTTTCATTCTCTGTATCCGTTTCTTGAGTTCCATAGCGCAGGCTTCGCAATGCATGTAAACTTTCAACACCACGGAAATCACCTTAGGCTGCAACATAATCAAGAAAATAACCAAAACAATCGATCCACCGGGAAATGAATTAAATTCAGTGTCATAAGAAGACAACTTATAGAAGTGTTAACTAAAGACCTCTTCTTTTTTCTCCTCCGGCTTCGGTTCCTCCTTCTGGTCCACCTTCGGTTCCTCCTTCTGCTCCGCCTTCTTCTCCCCCTCCTCAGTCGGCGGTTTGGGAATCGGAGAGATTAGCTGCACCTGTCTGTGACTCTTCCTCTGAATTCTTTCCAAAACTTTCAATGGATCAGCTTTCTCACCCTTCACAACCACTTTACTAGTCTTACAATCAGCAATCACATCTTCAACACCTGAAAATTAAAGAACCCCATTAAAAACTTGCAAACACCCATTACAACCAACGAACAATTAATGAAGATGAACACATAGAACTCACCTTCAAAGCCCTTGAGGCACTTACGAACCTTACGAGCACATCCTTCGCAATGCATGTAGACTTGAAGCACTATTTCTTGTGGTGGTGGAGGTGACTCATCTTTGGACTCCTTATTGTCCTTGGATTCCTCTGCTTTTTTCTCTTCCCTTTTGTTCTCTGCTGGTTTTTCTTCTTTCTTCGCTTCCTCCGGTTTCTTAGCTTCTTCTGGTTTCTTCTCCATTTTCTTCTCCTCAGCTGCTGGTTTCTTTTCCTCCTAAACAAAAACCAATGTCAAAATCACAACAAAAAAACAAAGCTGAATAAAAAACAAAAGCAGTAAAGAACTAAATAATGAAAAGGATTCATCGTAGACCTCCCCCATTAGGTTGCTTTAAGCTAGCTTTTTCGGGATTCCAAGTACAGTGAGTATTGAGTTGATGAAGATGAGCTTTTGAAGTGTCCCCTCTCTCTGGGTCTCTGGGAGTGTGTGCAGAGAAGATGAGTTTGTTTGGGTTTAGTTACCTCTCTCTCTGTCCCTGCGAGCAACTTACTGCTTCAGTTCTCTGTAGTTTCCTAAGCCATGCCTAACGAATGGCTTTGAGGTCCATTATATTTTGCATCTTACCACTACGTGGCGTTTTATAATTGGCATTTATAGTTTTTTAAATAAAAAATCTGCCTATTTTTCTCCAAATGTACATTTCTAAAAATCTAATGGTTCTTATTAATTCTAATGATAATATAATACAAAAACTACAAATATCATAATTCAAAGATCAAGTTAAATACGTGGCACTAATTGGATTGAGCCATTTGGGAGACCTGTACATAATTACTTGATGTTCTATTTGAAAACAATGTTATTATTAGATAAACGCAAGGTTGTGCATTATTAGACCTCTCTAAAATTTACATTGTAGCAAAATCTCTACTAGCAGATGTTGTTGTTATATAGATAATTAAAGTGGTACTAGATAATTCTTTTCAAGTAGAAAGTCTTAGAAAGTTAAATTTATATCATACCATTGGTTAAATGTACTAAAAATTTAATAAAAACTTATTAATGCATAGAGTTTGAGAACGTTTAATAATACATAATTTTACTCTTTAATACTAGAGATGTTGTTTTTAAATTAGTTAAATTTACCGTTCAATTTAAACTTCAATAATTTATTAAAGAATTATTGTATGCAATAATTAATTTACCATGTATGTATGTATTGAGACATGATCCTCTGTACTCTCTATTATGTTCCAACCTTGTTCTAGTTTATCTCAATCATATATTTACGTGATTCTGTTCCAATATTGCTTTACTTTATCTTAGTTATATATTTTATCTTAGATATGGATATGGATATGAGTTGAGTCATAAAAAATGGATATGGATATGGGTAGAGTAAAACCCGAACCATGGATACCCATATCTTACCCGTTTTTTAGTAACTCTATTTTTTCTATTTTTTTCTTGAATATTTATGGTTAAATATAATAAAATATTAAAATTTTATACGAAAAAATAACTTTAAAATCTCCACTTACTCCTCAGTACTCACATTTTTCATCATATTTTATTTTTCTTATAGGATGATAATAATGCAAATGACATGGAGATGGTGTTTTGAATGTTGTAGAGTTCATGCAAAGACAATTTGAAGCTTTAGTTATTTCAATTTTTGTTTCAGTTCTAAATTGTGAAAATGTATGTTGTCTTTATACTAAATATTATGATTTTTATTATTCCAATTTTATTATTTTAATACATACAAATTAAAACCTTGACTTATTATTATTAAAGTTATTTTGATTTTGAGCGTTCTAAAAAATCTACTATTTATATTTTTTATTTAGAAGTTATATTTTTATATGTTATACAACCTGATGAATATCTAAAAACCCGAACAATCCAATAGATTTGGATGTGAGTAATAAATCGTAAAACCGATGGATATGGATATGGATTGAGTCATAAAAAATGGATATGGATATGAGTAGAGTAAAATCCGAACCGAACGCTACCCATTGTCATCCCTATAGATGTTACATATTAAAGACTGTACAAGTTTGGTGGGATTTATTAAAAGTAACATTGGGCCCACAAGCTTTGCCAGTTTCATACAGTGAGGCAGGCCTGTGCTGCAAACTAAGCATGCATATGTACGACGGTTGATTTTAGAAATGATTGAACGGTTCAGACATGAAGAGCTCCACTTGGACGGAGATTCCTTAACAGGGTCCTAGAGTTTCTTCACCATGCGATGGATTATGTAGCCAAATCATTCCTATCATTTCTGTTTTAATTACGATTTCAAGGATGGAAAATGAAATTAATGCTCATAGATTACTTAAAATGTATTTTGCAATTGAAACTTTTATATAAGATTTTACGTAATTTTTCATTAAATTATATAAATTTAGTAATTAATTCGATCTTATCATACCTCATCACATGCTTAACTTATTAGTTTTATATTATTAAAAATAGATTAATTAATATTTTTACCTTTTTCTTATATGAGATTTTTAAAATTTAATCAAGTTAAATTTCAATACGACTAAGTACTATTTATAGTTGTATACAACAATTATCTACATACTAGTATCATTTATAATAATTTAATAGTACTTTGTATAAGAATGATGCCTCCCTCGTAAAGTTTTAAGACCTATGATTCTATTTGAGTTTTCAATTATACAAGAAGGATATGCTAGCTTATGACGTCCGCTGAGAAGAAATGGTTTATATTTGGTCTAATATAGTTGAGCTCTTAGCTACAATCAATTTTATGGGACAAGATTCTCTGTCTAATTTTATGGTATTTTATTGTGTCAATCTCAACTGTTTATTTATATGAGACCCGTATTTATTTATACAGGATCCACGCGAGATCCATATAAATGAATGACTGAGATTTACTGGACACAATAAGATACCATAAAATTAGACAGAAGATCTGGACTCCATTTTTATCAATCTTAGAGCTTTTAAAGAGGTTTGTGTTTATCTCGTCAGTGGTTATATATTAT
>JANTPM010000006.1:39771502-39785123 GCA_025434745.1 Erythroxylum divaricatum | reverse complement strand
GACTGGGGAACTTGTCCAGATTCACGAAAATCAATCACTGGCTACTGTATCTTCCTTGGCTCCTCCTTGATCTCTTGGAAATCGAAGAAGCAACCGACGGTCTCCAAAAGTTCTTCTGAGGCGGAATATCGTGCTCTTGCCACCACTACTTGCGAACTCCAGTGGCTGTTCTACCTCCTTCAAGACATCGGGATTGACCATCTCAAACCAGCGAACCTTTATTGCGACAACCTTTCGGCCATACACATCGCAGAAAATCCGATCTTTCACGAACGAACAAAGCACATCGAGATCGATTGCCATGTTGTCCGTGAAAAGCTCCAGCAAGGTCTCATTCATCTCCTTCCCGTCTCCAGCAACGAGCAACTCGCGGACATCTTCACCAAGGCTCTATCGGCGTCTCCTTTCCACGATCTACTAATCAAGCTCGGCGTCGACAACATCTATCATCCAGCTTACGGCGGCGTCACAACTGACTTCGAGCTTGCGGCGGCGTGTGAAGAGAACTAACAAAATGAAAAAGACCTAAACCTAGACAGAAAGATACGATGCTCAAATGGGTTACTGATGGGTTAATGGGTCAATAATAATGGGTATTGTCTTTGGGCTATGAGCCCACTCGTTTTAAACCTACACCATTTTGTTGGTCCACTCTTCCTTTTTTTTTCTTCTTTTATATGTTCAGATCCTTTCTGTTACAGTTGGTTACAACAACCTACTCTATATATAGAGTAGCGTATCAAGCAATAAAAGTTGAGCCAATTTTTCATTCTATTACATAATTTTTCATATTATACACAGGTATCTCAAATGATGATGATTGTTCTACACTCTTCTCAACTATATACAAAAGTTAAACTTAAGGATGATGATGCTGAATCAATATTTGAACCATGAAGAAAAATGAATTGGGTTTGATGAGGCTGGAACTTCACTCATATTACAATAACTAAAATGATTTAATATGATAAAATATTTATATGACAAAAGTTTTTGAATCAGTTAAAGCATGCTTCTTTTGTGCTTTAATTTTTATGAAGTTGAAAGAGCATAAGATAATAACATGATTAACGTTTCTATTCTCACGATTAGCTTGTGACTAATCACGTTTATGATGTCATTGACAGAAACTACACATAAACGTACATAAGATTAGTGTTTGATAAAATGGTAATAGTCACACTGATCCCATGAGCTTAATGTCCGTTAGACAAGTAAAACAAGCAAACACTTAAAAGTCCAGTACAAGTTGAAAACAACCAATAAGGTTAGCCATGTGCTTCGGTATAAGTGCCTCAGATTAAGGCTAGTGATTAGACGACAAATAGTCAAATACTTTCCATAAACCAGAAGAAAGAACACAATAATTACACCGTCAATGTACTTTCTTCTTTGGGTCTTAGTTGGTAATGCGTTTGGTCTCATTATGAGTAGAGCAAGTAAGAGCAAGATAGCTTTGTGTTTCTTGTAAGTCTATTTGATTCGCAATGCACAACAAGAAATTTTACTTTGTTTTTTCTTTAAAGTATAAATCGATTTTTAGGTTAATAACATTATAATGAAGCATTATATATATTTGACCAAAGGTAATAAACTTACTCACAAGAAGCAATACTATTAGCCTTGTTGTATATATACATTAGACTCTTAATTAATTAATGTGCAGCCACAAAAGACACAGAATTTGGATAATACATTATTTATTAAGAGAATTTTTAAATTTAAATTTAAAAATTTCTTTTAAATAAAAACAGAAATATGCTCACTTGTTAATGTAATTGTGGTTTTATTTTTATTACTGATAATAATTATATATTAGATAAAATTTTTAATTAAATAAATTTATTTTAATCTTTTGTAATAAACTTAAAGATTGTTATAATAAATATATATTAAATAAAAGATGGCTTATGAATAAAGGTGAAAATGTCGTTAAAGGGTTTGATTCTTGGTTTGCCATTTAAGTTGACAAAATCATATAAATTTTATTAAATGCTATAAAATTAATTTTATAATAATGTTTTTAAAATTAATTAAAGTTTTTTTTATATTTTCAATATTATACAATATTTTTAGGAACTTAACTAATGAGAATATTTTTTAAAATATAGGAATTCACAAAAAAATCTACATCTTTCATTTTAAAAAGATTGTTAAAATAAATATATATTGAAGATAAAAAATGCTTGTGAAAAAAGGGTTTGACACTTAATAGCTACTTAAGTTTATCAAAATCTTCTCTCATGTATAAATTTGAAGGATTTCTTTAAGAAACGAACTCTACCCAAATTATAATATATGTTTAGCCCCGTATGGGATAAAATTATCTGTTGATCATCGATCATTAAAGAAAACACTGCTCACGTCATGATAAGCCAAACCAAAGCCTTCTTGTCTATCATTATCTTCCTTAATATCTTGCCAAGAACCCATTAATACAATGAACTCCAGATCTATCTATAATTATTGGAATCGACATTGTTCAAATATAGTCAAGAACAAAACCCTTTATCGAGTATCTTGTTTCCACTAGATCCCTTTTACTTTTAGATCAAGAACAAAATAGAGAATTCGTGATTGAATTAGAGCAATAGAAAGGAGGAATTGCTGATGATGGTACATTTTATATTCTTCTTTTAATATGCTACATGACAAAAAGAGCTATCTATAATTGCCAAAGAGTGGGCAACAATGGCTGACTCCTAACCCATTTTAGTGGTTTGCTAAGTAGATAACAAGAAGATTATTAGTGACGTTGGCTCTGATTCATAAGATGCGTAGGAAGGACGGTTAGTGATGATGACGATGATGGTGGTTTGATATGGCCTTGATTTGACATGGTTTTGTATTGCTTTTGATGATCTTATTAAGTGATTAAGGATTGAATTATTTCTATATTATGCATTCGCACCCGAGGAAACCTGTTCGCTGAAGTGAAAAATTCTGGGAAGCAAAGGAATCTTCACTGTTAATGGAGATAAGGTCTCTTGTCATTATTTTCTTTCACGTACAATAATGGTGTAAACGATACTGTTTCCTCCTTTTTTATCTGCGTAAGTGGAGGAACATACATGCATTCTGTAACTCTTTGAACATTATTGAAATATAAGTAAGATTTTGTCCCACGTCGAAAAAATATATGACCTTGAGCATGTATATAAATTTAATGAGTTACTCCTCCTAATATCAATTGGTTTTATGATGGAACCTCATTTGAGCTTATATGTACTTGGTTTATTTAGGCCGAATTATATAAAATTTAACAACCATCCAAATGAAATCATTAGCATATGATTAGGGTAAGGCTCCCAATTAAAGAGCTTCGAAGTCATTATATATCTCGAGAAGAAGTTCAATTTTAACTTAAAATGAGCATGTACGTCCGGCTTTAGATAATTAGACTTAGTTCCTCTTGACTAATTAAGAATCACTGCCAATTCCCACAATAGTTCCATTGTGTCAAGGGACCAACTTTGTCACGGACCATTCTGTTTCTTGTACTTTTATATGTGTAGTTATACTGTTCTTGCATGGATTTACAACCCAGTTGTGAGTGACCAGTAAAGTTTCGTATGGTTGTGATTTGTGAAGGAACAGACTTAGCAACCAATTTGAACTTTTTCCTCAACTTTTTATTGGACCACAGGTTCTTGGGAACTTGATTGATATGCTCTTTTGTTTAGGGTCGGTGATTATAATTTGATTTTGGGCTGTAATGATTGTTGTTGGTTGAAGGGTTGCTGTCAGCTTGCCCTATCAAGGAATGTTGTTACGTGGCTGGTGAATTTGAAAGTTAGAACTTATAGATTTTAGTCATTGCAAAATCAAAGTTCGAAGTAGTGTATAATTACTCTAGTGAAACCATCAACATTAACTGAACAGGGTGTGGTCGGGTCGGTTGTATTGAGCTCGGCTTCAGTAAAAACGACCCGTGGATCGATCGATCCATTTTTTAAAGATCAGCTTTGTGCTTAGGTCAAGCCCAAATCCAACTCACGCCCTCCTTGATCCGTCAGTAGAAGGAAGTCTCCTATACAAACACGTAAAAACCTAAACCTAGCTGCAAAACCATATATAAGATATAATTCTCCCATAACGGAGGAAGGTAATCATAAAACCTAGTTCTCTCGCTTTTACAGCAATCTCACCTTCATCAAAAGACTGACTTGAGCGTCGGAAGGGCTAATCGGGACACAACCCTCATCATGCCTTCTTTATTTTGCAGGTATCTTCACGTCGGATTCATCACAGAAAGTAGTCAACTTATGGACCCAAAAGGTAATGTCCAATTCTGCCAGAATCCGGTAAAACCAGGGTGCTCCAACTCCTCTCTCATGGTCACGGAGGTGGTTGATTTCTTCATGTGGCCTTGTCCGGTGACTTCCAAGCAAAATCCTGAACAGAACTTGGCTTTTCATTGTAACTCCAGGTTAATGCAAAAGCTCCTTTCTGGTTACCGATCGATCTGCATGCCATATGGCGATGACCCGTGAAGTAGAAAACCACTACTGGGGAGTCGTGGCGTACTCACGTAAGGCCTAGTGACTCAGCCATGAAAGCTGCCCGACAGCCTTGTCTTTGAGGCAAAAGACTAAACATCATCATCTTCACTTGGGAGTCTCCAGAATGTACGAATTCGGATCGATTTGTATTAACATTTCTTCTTGAATTGATTTAAGGTTTTAACTAATATTAAAACTTAGAAAAATCTCTATGATTTTAATTAAATGAGAAACTAAAGAAGTATACAAATATTTAAAAGCTATAAATTTAAGAAAATATTTAAAATTGTACTTTTTAATATTTGAATTAATTAAAACGAGAAATATTTAAATATTTAAAGCTATAAACTTAAGGAAATATATTTACACTATTTAACTTTGAATTATTAAACCATTTTTTGAACATATAATATATACGAGACTGTTGACATTCTCTATAATAAAACACGTTGGAAGGATTTGGAAACAACAACACATGCATGTGCTTCTGCTTGCTAATCATACGAGGAATCACCAAAAGATTGCAACTTTTTGGGGTTCATAGTTTTACAAATCCACATGGGTCGTCGTCCAGTCTACACTTGCTGGCTGGGTTCATAGTTTTACGAATCCACATGGGTCGTCGAGTTTACACCTGCTTGCTGGCTTCATTTGAGCCACCAGAAATGACGTACTGTCAACACATTGCAGGACATGATAGGAATAGCATCTATTTATTTAATAAATGAGACTAATTAGTGATCTAAACTTCAGGGTAGGTTAGGAGCTATGCTAGAGAGTTATGAAAAAAAGACAGTAAAAAGAGTTTTCTACAAGACATCTGCTTTGGGCCAACTGGAAGGCCACAGGCCGATCATTTCATCCACTTTGCCTTCCTAACACACGAGATTGCCGAAAGTTGGTGGGAATTTGACTATTATTGTACAAATGATTACAATAATGGTCAGTATTAAAGGCAGGAACAGTTTGGTTCGGTCGTTACTTGTTAGTGGTTCTTTGTTTTTCAGGCACAGTAGCTCATCTCACCACCATCACAATCCTGCTTTATTCTTAACATGAAGTTCTGCTTTTTCTACTTGTAGGATATTCAAGAGACATTCTCTTTTTCTTTCACTACTTTTTGCTACAAAACAAACTGTAAAGTTATCGATAAGGTTTGAGTTGTGGTTGAAAATGAACATTACAACACAGTTGAGATTGAGTTGCATTTTTAACTATGATTTAAATCGAATAAATGGAATTATTGATTGTTTAATCAATTTATTAAGTATATATAACTTGGGAATTATTTATACATTTAAAATTTATTTAATATGTATTTAAAAATTAATATTTTAAAAACCGAACCAAAAGTTAAATTGTTAAGATAAGAGATTTAAAGTTTAAAAGGTTCAACTAATATTATATTGAAAGAGATTA
Organism: Erythroxylum divaricatum; assembly: GCA_025434745.1. NCBI lineage: Eukaryota > Viridiplantae > Streptophyta > Magnoliopsida > Malpighiales > Erythroxylaceae > Erythroxylum > Erythroxylum divaricatum. The sequence continues at coordinate 39,779,202 of JANTPM010000006.1, read as the reverse complement.
TTCTTACCTATAAAAGAATTAAAAGTTTAATAAAAAATTAATTGATTTATTTTAGTCTACAAACACTTATTAATTTACAAAAATCAGCTAATTAATTAATAAACTGATTGATTTTTTAATAATAAGACTTATTAAAATAAATCAAACCTTAAAGTTAAAATCTGAATCGAAAAGTTAATTAGTTCAAGGTTTTTATTGTTGAACTAGTCGAATCGATTGAGTTTTTTAATCAACACTAAAAATAATAATTATAAATTTTCATTACAAAAAGAGAAAGTTAAGTGATATTGATGTCTTTTATAATAATATCTTTTTATAATTGTTATTTTTAATTATATATTAAATAAATTCTTAAGACATAATAATTTATAAGTTATTTATTTTAAATAAATTATTCAATAATTTAATAGTAAGTGGTTCAATTAAGTTAATATTAATAAACTTATGTGTCTTGCCCCCAAAACAAAAAAAAAAAACCTTATCTGTCTATCTGCAGTAAATAAATGGAACGAGTTGAAGCAAAACCCAGAAAGGATTCGGTCACTTCGTACTCAATATGTGATCCCAAAGAGATCGCGTGTCAATGGAATGTTGATAAGTGATTATTGGATTAGCCAATTGGCAATGCATGTGATGATGTCTTCTTGTTGTGGAGATAATTAACGTTGTTGAACCGGCATAGACACTGAGAGACGTAAGCTTGCAACCATGAATGGCCCATAAAGACATGCACCTTGTAGCCTGTAAAGGTATACAAGTACGTTGATCAGAAGATGGAGAGACTGAATGAGATGCGACAGATGCGTGTATGCCCACCAAGATCCTCTTCAATCACACAGAAACACCAAATTGTGGAATGGTATTACAAAGAATCATTTGTCCAGTTGCTGAAGATGGTACGAACTATGCTGCTTGAAGATACTAGCAATAACAGTGAGTACGAGCCGGACGATCCAATTAGCAGGCTTGGTCCAGTTGTATGTTTAAAGCCTATTAAGCTAAGCATTAATGATCCTGTGATCTGCAACATTCAATGAATATATGAGATTTTATTGTAAACTTCGGATCTTTGCGTGAATTAAGTTTGTATACTTCCTGCCCAAACTACCAACAAATGCGTTACTTTGACACGAGACTTGGTTTAACAGTAACAAGCTAAAAAGTTGGAGATGGCAGATTTTTTCTAAGGGTATGGTTGAACGTAAAGCTTAAAAAAAAAATGAGATGTAATATAATAAAATGAAATGATTAATAATGGAATGGAATATAAATAGATATAATATTAGAAAATTATTGTTTGAGAAAGATGGAAGAGTTATTCCCAGTCGGAGGTTTTTTATTTTTACTGTTTAGAATAAAATGGGATATAATATGAAACTCTCATCTTTCATCCTATTCCATCCTCTCAAACGATGGAATAATACTACATTACATTCCACTTCAACCAAACATATATTAACTTATTCGCTGGGTGGGTCAGGATGGTCACAAAATTGGGTTTGGAGGCCGAAATAGAAGTCTACTGAGGTGAACTCTCAAAAGAGTCACTAAAATTGGTATTGTTGTCACCTGCAACCAACTTAATACCAACTCTAGCAATGAAAAATGTAATTAGTGAAGAGTTGAGAAAGTTCCCACGAGGAATTTTAGCAGTAAAAGTTATACAAGTTTAAAATAAAAACAAATTGGGGGTTTAATTTTGGTAAATTTAAGAAATTAAAAATGATAAAAATACAAAATTAACAAAAATAATCAAATATGAAAATTTAGTAAACAAACCTTAGTTTCGGATCACCTACATTATCAAACTAATATGAACATGTATTCATTGGGTGATATGTTCTCTTAAGATTAAATGAATAGAAACATGTATTCTAAACAATCTTATTAGTCAATAATCTAGATACGATCATAAATTTAATTGATTAATAGTTTTAAAAACTAAAAAACTAATGAATAAGACAACACACGTACGACATGCATTTAATCAAGTTAAGCATTTTCTTAGAATTTTCAAACTCTGACGTAAAAATGGTAATCTTAATTGTCACTTTAGATTAGCAAAACTAAACGTCAAATCCTACTAATCTGGCTATAAATTAAATAAATCAATTTTTAATTACGTACTCTAGAAATCAATCAATTCAATCATGAAAAGCAATTCGAAAGACACTTAATATTCATCAATGAAATGAACTTCATTTATAAATCTCATACATACTAGACGATAACGTGATTCCCTTTAACTAATAAGAAAGATTTAGCTACTTATAACAAAAGTAAAATCCAACAGATGAATAGCAAAATACAAAGTCTCCATTCCTGGTTTTTTTTTCCAGAAAATACGAAAAATCTTTAAAAACCAGAATACTATTGCAAAAATGTAAATACTAATGCCTACGTGAACAGTGAATATCTTTTTTTAATGTTTTCCGATATGCTCCCTCTTCCCTCTTATCGTAATCTTCAACAGATACATTCCTCCCATATTCACGTTGTAGATCTCCATAAGTAAGGCAACAACTTGATTCCTAAAATCATAGAGATCTTAGGTGGATTGAATCTGATTTCAAATCAAATTCTGTAGGTAATCTTTTTCCTTGTGCCCACGCTTAGTCAATTATTTTTCTGCCATATGAGAATTTGAATTGTCTTTACTTTCCTTGCATCATTTTGATTTAATTTCATCTTTCATGTGTTGAAATCATCTGAGAATAATTAATAAACAAGTCCATTAATTTTGAATAATAATTTCAACACATGAAAGAGATTTATATCCAAAATTAGCACAAAAATGACAATTTAACAAGTTCCCCTACACTAGACCTTTGCTCACTATTGAGCAAATATACCAAACCATTACACTCTATTAATTCGTCTTTAATAAGATTAAGTGCACACAATCTGCTAAACTTACGCCAGCAAGACTTGGGTTGCAATATACATCATAATCACTTTTCACCGATACAAATAAACAAAGTCAAATTAAGACTTTCTTGTTAAAAGGCAAGTATGAAACAAAGGTAAATTCTTCTCCTTGATTTCTCTCTTAAAGCTTAAGTGTTTAAGGTAAAAGTGTTCCTCTTAAATCTCCCTCTAACAGATTGTACTACCATAGGCTTACAAATTCACCAGTTATCATTCATTCGAATTACATGAGCACATAAATCAGAAGGACTTTATTATAGGTTGTAATGGGACTGGATCCAAAGGTAAGGTAAAAATGGTAAAGGGTTAATCACAAGTATTCACAGAGTACTAAGTAAAAGGGATATTCAAATTCAAATTCTGAGATAAACACATGAATACAAGGGACTACAACTACTCATTACTAACTAATGCTACTATACTTTATTCTTATTCTTATTCTTTCTTTTTTTTACTTGAATAATGCTAAAAGAAATGGAAAAAATGAAAACAAGAGAAAATAATAGCATCATAAATTAACAAACAAATGAGTAAAAGTATCTATACAAATATCTCAAAGTACAATACAGAACAAAAATCCCAAATTCAAAGTGCTTACTCTGTACTTCATTCAATTTGTGATAGGGTAAGGCTAAAGGGGTTTTCGAGTTTCACTGTAAGGTGATTGGTTAAACAACAAATAGGGTTAAAGGCTCAAAAGGGTTTGTAAGGGAAAAAAGACTTGGTGGGTCATTTAAGCTAAGGGGTTTAAAACAAAGAGGGCCTTAATCATTTCCATAAACTATGTAGTCAAACAAATTCAATCTAGTTCAATGCAAGTTCTGAAGGCAAGTTTGATTAGAGGAGCATCACACAATATAAGAAAATAGGATGACATAAAGATGATGTCATTAAGGCTCAAATTCGCTCACAGGTTTAATTCAAGAGTTCACCTTAATTCCACATATTACCTAATCACTAAATGTCAAACTTTGACTAAGTGCACAAGATCGATTATTGTAATTAATCAGCACGGTTCACCTTAGACTCACATAGCTAAGTTTAATTTTATGACACACTCAATCTCATCCAAACTAAAATGACAAAGCTTCATGACTTAACATACAACACAAGCATGCATAAAATAGAAAATAGAATTAAAGAAAGGCAAGACCACATAATCACACACATGTATTCCATATCTTTCCCCCACACATAGACCAACATTTTCCTCAATGTTATAAATTAAAATTAAATAAGCAAAAATAGAAAAGAATGCTTCCCTATTTGTTGAAGTCTGAAATCATGGAGTTGGTGGATAAGGAGGTTGGAATCTTTAATGCTCACAATATGCCATCAAATTATGCTCCATTCGGTGCATTACGTATTATAGTCAACTGAGACGATCGTCCAAATTAGCTTGGGGAGGTTGGCGACTACATAGTGCATCTATTACAACCTGACTTCTTGTAGCTGAACGTGGATTGAAAGGGATAGTTGGACCTGGATTAGTGAAAGATATTCGTCAACGGTTTAGGTCCACGATTCCCATCCTGTACAAACATTCTATATCCAAGATTTCTATAGCACAAGCCACAATCATGTCAGTATTGTTAAGGTCCAATAAATCCAAATTGATGGCTAATTAAGTGATGTAAGTTCCTAATATCAAAGGTTTAGAGTTTTTGATTTTACTCTTTTTTCTTCCCTTTCTTTTGAATAAAATACTTATAGTGCATGAAAAATATAATATTAATTTTGAATTTTAATTCTAATGTTTATTTTAATTTTAAAGACCATAAATTTAATTGTAACTCTTTTGAATTAAAATCAAAATAACTAATTTTCTTAATTATTTAGAAAAAAATTATAGAGTGTAATAAAATTTTATTTTAATCTTAAATTGTAATATAAAATATAAAATACAAATATCAAATATTAAATATTAAATATATAAACACAAATTCAAGTTAAACGTTCTTACTCTTGAGTTGGATAAAGGAGTAAAAACTAGGTCCAGACTCAGGTGTTTTCAATTAGGTCTGGACATGGGCTATTCAAGCTTAGACCGACCCAAAGCCTAACTCTTTTGACCAAAACAACATTGTTTTATTTAGAAGAGTTGAATCTCGTTCAAGTCTCGATCAATTAAAAAAAAATATTATTTTATATTTATAATTTTAAAAAAATTATTTTAAGAAATTGATAAGCCATCCCTTACCATCCCTACTTAGATATCGAAATGTGAACCTTAGAAACAACTCTAGCTCAGATAAAATGAAGTTAGGTTTAGATGAATGAAAAAACTAGGTTGAATACAATATTGGGTCTAAAAAGCCTAACTTGTTTCTATCTAGGCTAAATGTAAAAGGTTTTATTTTACAAATGGACATACCAAAGTTAACAAGGCCAAAAATAACCTATAAGAAAAATTGAAGTCCTATTCCAGCAGGCTGGTGGTTGACCAATAACATAAGTGCATTTGGAGATCTTATCTCATAATTGTTATTTACAGACTTGTTTTATCAGATAATGGAGTGGTGTTAATGGTCATTTAATTAATATGATTTATGTAAAACAATGTTTATTTCTTAGATTCAGTTGCTTTGAATTGGTGTAAACGGTTTTGCAGATTTTGCAGAATGAGGATAAGAACCAATTTCTAGATAGACATTTGGCATAAAGATGATAAGGCAACTTCCATATGGGGTAAGATAATGAATTCATACTTAACTAATAAATTGTTCGCTATACCTGGAGAAGAATACCTGATATGGTCAGATTTTCTTAAAAGAAATTCATTTATCTGTCTTGGAGAAACCAACTTAGTAAATGCATGTTAGTTATTGTCAAGCTCTGCTATATATGTATTGTTGCAACAGTTACGTATACAAATGATCTATCTTGTTCCTTTATGTATGCTCCTTCTCTTTCTCTTCCTGCTGTTTTAACGGCAGTTCTCTTGCTCTTTAAGTCCCTTTGCAGGGTCTGAATGTTACATCAAATAGAATAAGGACAACGACTCTCGTACCCCCAGCATATATATGAGATCTAAGGAAGAAAAATGATAAGGTAGCATTATAACTTGGAATATATATTGCTTGATTCTTCTTGTTCTTAATATTTCTTTTTTCGTATTGCCTGATTTGCTTATTTTAACAATAGTTACATAACAAGGAGATGCAGTTTATGTCCAGTGACCCTTAACAACGTTCCCTTTTCTTATTTGTTAAAAGAATAACTGGTTAGATCGTCAGGCGTCAACAAAGAAGTGATGGAGGATTTGATACGGTAATTGGTTCTCATATAGCTTTTGTAATCAGTGTTTCGGATGCAATCAATAACACAGTCAAATATTTTAGTTGCAGTCTTATCTTTTTGAGCCTGTTGGATTGATTGCATTCTCCGAGATCTTGATTTGGATTGGAAGTAGAAGACAGTCTTCATTTGAGGAAGTGGTTTCTCCAAGTTTAAGGAAACCTAAAATGGAATAAACATATAGAAAATGATGTGGAACTAGGACTTGGGAGCATGTCAATTGTGGCCTGATGATGAAAAGAAATAACTCCACTTGTTACTTTGTTCTTTTAAGCATAAACTATTGAAATTTCAGTTAACAAAGGAGATGAAGGATCAAGCGGGAAAGTTCCATCAGCAGCTGTGACTAGATCAAAGATCCCAGAGAATAAAGAGAACAGTAATGTTCATTTGGGGTGGCTACAGATGATAGTGCTCTGCTCCTGTTGACGTTGCAGTACCAATGGAGGAGGAAACTCATACAAATCAGTTTCCAAATCGTCTGGTTTTTAATTTGGAGAACTAATATCTGAATCTTTACAAGTATGATCAAAGGGATATTTGATAGTTAATGGGATCTGGACAGTGCTTCAAGCCTTTGCAAATATTTGGATGTATTAACTAGTCATTTCAATTTGGATTAGGCATCCTTTTCACCATAGAGTTTATCTACATTATCTTGAAGTAGTACCAATGCAGTGCACAACTAATACTAACTGAAAAATCGAAGGGAGTTAATTATTTCGCAAACTTTCCGCAAATTTCTTTGGCACTAATAAAATATAAAAATAAGCAAAACCGAAATAATAAAAACACAAAAATTTTGGTAATGCAGTTCAACACACTTTGTCTACGTCTGCGAGATTTTCACCCAGCTTAATCACTTTCAAAGAAGTACAATAGTTTTACTCAATGCTTTACTGAGCCGACACCACTCAACTCTTGACACTTTCTCTCAACCTCACTTTCTGTGAAAAAATTTAACACCCAATAGTACGACTGTCTTGTAATAACCTCGTCAGCAGATTTTCACACACTGTTTGATCATAAAGATAATTAAATGAACAATTCAAGTGATCAATCAACTAAGAACAAAATAATAATACACTTGAGATAAAAAGAAAGACTTTCCTATATATTTGATCTTCTTAAAATAACTCAAGCTGAAACTCTTCACCATAGTCGATTCTTTCTTTATAAATCAAATCATCACAGCCATGGCTCATCGAAAACACAGAGAATCAATTCTATTCACTCTAAATAAGAATAACACCTGCGACATAAACATATGCAGATCACCATTGCTCACAAGTTAATTTCACCGTGGCTCCCTCAAAGCATCACACGTTGTTCAGCTAGATCCCTAACATGCACTGCAAGGTATATGTTTATTCATAGACACTAACACGCACCACGCTTCTGACACACGCACGTCTCCTCAATATTTTTGACACCAACGTTCACAATTAGACTTCTACTAAAGATCAAAGAAGTGG
>JANTPM010000006.1:39761321-39771402 GCA_025434745.1 Erythroxylum divaricatum | reverse complement strand
AGAGATCCCAGAATCATGCATTTACAACTCACTCACAAATCTTCTTTAGAAAGACCCTTAATGCATACATCAATGTTTTGATAGAATGGAAGACGTGGACTCTGTGTACTTGAAGGAACTCATTAAAAAATTATTTTTGAATTTTTTTATAATTTTGAACTTTTTTAGAAAAATTATTTTCAACATCTCACATGAACTAATTAAATAATACTCAAATTTAATTTAATTTAATTTAATTATCTTAAATTAATAACTATTAACATAATTATCTTAAATTATTAGTTTAAATCAAATTTAATTAATTCAAGTAACATTTAAGATTTAAATTGAGTTATTATATTAATCCAAGTCTAAAAAATAAAATTTTATAAAAAAAATAAAAAATTAGAATAAAATTTTCAAATTTTCAAATTTTGAATTTTTTCATAAATTTTCTGTGACGTTTACTCTGTTTTAACCAGTAATTGCACTTTCTTCTTCATTTTGACCATTAAATTTCTACTTCTTTTTCCATCCTCATAAAATTTAGAATTACACTTACAGAGAGAACTTTAACTATTACCTCCTAATCTAATATATATAAAAAATTAAGTCTCGTCCATATAACGAATTGATCCTTCCTATTCATTGAAATGTTGGACGTGGCTTTCCAATTTTTAGACTGATAAACTTTATACATGGCACTGTTATTGCTTGCAACCAAATTTATAACAACTATAGTAATGAAAAACATAGTTAGTAAAGAGTTGAGATCGCTTCCACGAGAAATTTTAACGGTAAAGGTTATACAAGTTTAAATTAAAACAAACTGAGTAGGGCGCCGAGTTTAATTCATGTAAATTTAAGAACTTGAAAATGACATAAATCAAAAATTAATAAAAATAATCAAATATGAAAATTCAGTAAACAAACCTTAGTTTCGAGTCACCTACATTATCAAACTACTATGAATCCTCGATATAAAATTTAGTCCATTAACAAACATTCATTAAGTGATATTTTCTCTTAAGATTAAATGAGTACAAACATGTTTTCTAAATATTCTCATTAGTCAACAACTTAGATATGATCTTCAGTTTAATTGATTAATATCTTTAAGAACTAAGAAACTAACGAACAAGATAATAGATGTATGACAAGCATCTAATCAAGTTAAGCGTCTTCTTAGAATTTCCAAACTCTAACGTAAAAAATGGTAATTCTAATTGTCACTTTGAATTAGCAAAATTAAACTTCAAATCCTACTAATCTGTCTATAAATTAAACAAATCAATTATTAGTTGTACCCCCTAGAAATCAACCAATTCATTCACGAAAAGCAATTCGGAAGACACTCAATATTCATCAATGAAATAATCTTTATTTAGAAATCTCACATATACTAGATGATAACGTAGTTCCCTTCAACCAAAAAGAAAGATTTAGCTACTCATAACAAAAGTAAAAACCAACAGAAGAATAGCAAAATACAAAGTCTCCATTCCTGGTCTTTTTCTAGCAAAATACGAAAAATCCTTGAAAAAATAAAAACAGTGTAGAAATGTAATTTAATAATGCCTAACGTGAAACAATGAATGTCTTATGTAATGATTTTCTATGTCCTTCCTCCTTCCATATACACTCCTCCCATATTTAGGTCGCAGCTCCCATATTCAAGTCGCAGATCCCCATTAGTAAGGCAACAACTTGATTCTCAAAATTATGAAGATCTTAGGTGGATCGAATCTGATTTCAAATCAGATTTTGCAGATAATCTTTTTCCTTGCATGTGCCCATACTTAGTCAATTATTTTTCTGCCAGCTGGGAATTTGAATTGTCTTTACTTTCCTTGCATCTTTTTGATCCAATTTCATCTCTCATATGTTAAAAATTGATTGATAATAATTAAAAAATAAGTCCATTAATTTTGAACAATAATTTCAACACATTAAAGAGATTACATCCAAAATTAGTACAAAAATAACAATTTAACAAATTCTTCCACACCATTCCTTTGCTCTCCCTCGAGCAAATATACCAAATCACTACACTCTATCAATTCATTCTCCATAAAATTAAGTGCACACATTCTGCTAAACTTGGGCCAGCAAGACTTAGGTTGTAACATATATCATGATCACTTTTCACTGATACAAATAAAAAAAGTCAAATTAAGACATTCTTATTCAAAGGCAAGTATGAAACCAAGGTGAATTCTTCTCACATATTTCTCTCTTTACGCTCAAGTGTTTAAGGTTAAATTGTTTCTCTTAAATCTCCCTCTAACAGATTGCTCTATCACAGGCTTGCAAATTTACCAGTTATCATTCATTCGAATTACATAAGCCCATAAAGTAGAAGGACTTTATTATGAGTTGTAATGGAGCTAGTTTCAAAGGTAAGGTAAAAATAGTAAAGGGTTAATCACAAGCATTCACAGAATACTAAGTAAAAGGGACACTCAAATTCAAATTATGAGATAAACATATGAATACCAAGTAAAAGGGACACTTAAATTCAATTTCTAAGATAAACACATGAATACAAGGGACTACAACTATTCATTACTAACTAATGCTACTATGCTTTATTCTTTTCTTTTTCTTTTCTTTTCTTTCTTTCTTTCTTTTTCTTTTCACTTTTTCTTTGTTTTTACTTGAATAACGCTAAAAAAGGGAAACAATAAAAACAAGAGAAAATAATAGCAACATAAATTATCAAACATGAGTATAAGTACCTATAAAAATATCTCATAACACAATACAAAACAAAAGTCCCAAAATCAAAATGTTTACTCAGTACTTCATTCAACTTGTGATAGGGTAAAGCTAAAAGGATTTTTGGGTTTCAATGTACGGTGATTAATTCAAAAATAAACAAGGTTAATGGCTCAAAAAGGTTTGCAAGGGAAAAATGACTCGGTGGGTCATTTAAGCTAAGGGGTTTAAAACAAAAAAGGCCTTAATCATTTCCATAAACCATGTAGTCAAACAAATTCAATCTGGGTTAGTGCAAGTTCTGAAGGCAAGCCTAATTAGAGGAGCACCACACAATACAAGAAAATATAATGAAATAAATATGATATCATTAAGGCTTAAATCCACTCACAAGTTTAATTCAAGAATTCAACTTAATTCCCAATATTACCTATTCACTCAAATGTCAAATTTTGACTAAGTTTACATGACCGATTATTGCAATTAATCAGCATGGTTTACGTTAGACTCACATAGCCCAGTTAAATGTCTTGCACACACTCAATCTCATCCAAACTAATATGACAAAGCTTCATGGCTTAACAAATAACACAAGCATGCAAAGAACATAAAAGAGAGTCAAAGAAAGACAAGATCATATAGTCACACACTTGTACTCCATATCTTTATCTCACACCTAGACCAATATTGTCCTTATGACATAAGACTAAAGAAGCAAAAATAGAAAAGAATGCTTCTCTATTTGTTGAAGTCCGAAATCAGGGAGTTGGTGAGTGAGGAGATTGAAATCCTTGATGCTCCTAATATGCCATCAAATTATGCTTCATTTGGTGCATTTGGTGCTCTAGTTGACTGAAACGACCATCCAAATTGGCTTGGGGAGGTTGGTGACTATTCGGTGCATCTGTTACAACCCGATTTCTTGTAGCTAGACGTGGGTTGAAAGGGTTAGTTAGAGCCAGATTAGTGAAAAATACCCATCCATGGCTTAGGTCCACCATTCTCATCCTGTGAAAACATTTTATATCCAAGGTTTCTATAGCACAAGCCACAATCATGTTAGTATTGTTAGGGTTTAATAAATCCAAATTGATGGTCAATTGAGTGATGTAGGATCCTAATATCAAAGGTTTAGATTTTTTATTCAACACATAATGAAATTGCATTAGAAACCAAAAACCTAAACTAATAGGAACTTTTCTATCCATACACCACAAAAAGTAAATTTCAACTTTAAAAAGTGTTCCCTTGGAATCCCAACGCCCTAAAAAATTATATGCTAAGAGTCGATGAATAATTTTGGAAATAGGATTTTTCAAATATTAACTCTTAGATAAACTAATATTATATGGATTAAGGTCTACGGACCATTGAGTCCACAATTCAGATGTATTAAAATCATCTTGATAATCACTTCGGGAACTTATAAAGGGCTTATCTTTAACATAATTAGCTGAAACAAAACCTATGGCCACGTTAAAATTAGTAATAGACAAATGCAAATATCTTTCCCATAAGTCTAAATTCCATGATTCCTTCAGTAAACAAATTAAATTATTCATGAGAATTAAATTGGAATGTTCTATAAAATTCTCTCGTTAGTTCATTATATACATGACTGTCAATTTTAGCAAATACATTCTAACAAATTGGTCACATCATTTGTTCAAAGAAGTCATGAACTTTTAAAGCTTCAATAGCGTCAGTAAGAACATACTTACAAGGATAAATTTTTGCATTGGCTGAATTGTTGAAATCGTTTGTTGTCTTCCGGGGGTCAAAAAGAAGTGAAGCCTCCACTTCTTGGGTTCCATTGGCTATAGTTCTCAACTTGTTTATCCTTCTTGTTCGATTTTGTGATGAGGGAATTGGTGTTGGTGCCGAAATTGGAGGTATGGGGTTAATGCTACAGTCATGGGTGCAGTCGTAGTGGCGTTCAATGAAGATTGGATGTCTATAAATGACGTGATTGGTGAAGCTAACCTGCAGGAATCACTCTTCTTCCGTGGTATGACTCCAATCTTTGTGAATTTGCAGTCCTGAAACTCAAAAGAAAGAACAAAAATCCAACAAAAGTTGTGGTTGAGAAATGGATGGTTAACGGTGAAGAAGAGGATTGATGGTTGGGTGTTGTATGGGAATGGTATGGGTGTTCACGAATTCAGCAATAGTTGTGTAGAATCAGAAGTGAGTGAAAATGGAAAGATGAGGTAAGTGAAAGAGGGAAAGTAAAAATGATGGGCGGTAAAATGGTGGTAGTGGCGGGAAATTTTTTTTTTAAATTGAAGATATTAATAAATGGAAATGCTAAAATGAGTAGAATGAAATTCACATCTAAAATGAAACAGACTTAACAAATTAAAAAATAAAATACTAAAAAAATAAAAATAAAATTTAACATAAAATTTTTCGGGTTGCCCCATATGTGCTTCTTTTAAATCGTTAGCTGGACGTATTTAACGACTTACTTGATTAGAGATAGGTTCGGGATACCAATTTTATCTCTTCCACATACTCGACTAGAGAGTTATCATAGTATAGTTTCAGACGGTATCCATTAACCTTAAATACCTAAGAAGTATCTAAACTTTGAATTTCTATCGCATTATGAGAAAATATGTTAGTAACAATAAATGGTCCGAGCCAACGAGATCGTAATTTTCTGGAAATAACTTAAGCTTTGAATGATAAAGAAGAACTTTTTGTCTTATTGAAAATTATTTATGAGAAATCATTTTATCATGAAAAGCTTTTGTTTTTTCCTTATAAATTTTTGCATTTTCATACGCATCATTACTGATCTCTTCTAACTCTTGCAATTGCAGCTTCCTATTATTACTAACTTCTACCCAAACGATATTCAACTGCTTCACAGCCCAGTAAGCTTTATGTTCTATTTCCACAGGTAAATGACAAGACTTATCGAAAACTAACCTATATGGCGACATGTCTATTGGAGTTTTGTAAGCAATCCAATACACCCACAAGACATCATCTAATCGTAAGCTCCAATCTTTTTTGTTCAGATTCACCACTTTTTTCAGTATAGACTTAATCTCCCTATTGGACACTTCAGCTTGTCCACTTGTCTTTAGATGATAGGTTGTAGAAACCAGTATGTGACACCACATCTCTACATCAAAGCCTAAAAAATCTTGTTGCAAAAATGGGTCCCTTGATCACTAATGATAGCTCGAGGCATTCCGAATCTGACAAAAATGTTAGATTTAACAAAATATATAACAATTTTAGCATCGTCAGACAAAGTAACCTTAGCTTCAACCCGTTTTGAAACGTAATCCACAACAAGCAAAATATAATTCTTACCAAAGGAAGAAGGAAAAGGACCCATAAAGTCTATTCTCCGGACATCAAAAATCTCACATACTAGGATGTTAGTAAGTGGCATTTGATCTCTCGATCCCAAGCTACCTGTTCTTTGACAATGATCACAAGACTTGCAAAACAAGTAGGAATCGTAAAATAATTTAGGCCAAAATAATCAATATTTAAGAATTTTGTGAGTCATTTTTTTAGGACCAAAGTGTCCTCCACACACAGATAAATGGCAAAATTTTAATATGGATGGAATTTCATCATCTGTAACACTTCTTCTAACAATCTGATCAGCACAAAATTTTCAAAGATGATGTTCATCTAAATGGAATATATAACCTCTCGTTCAATTTTATCTTTTTTAGCTTTAGATAAATAACTAGATAAAGACTTAGTCACCAAAAAGTTTACTATGTCAGCATACCATAGAATTACCTGTTGAACTATGAAGAGACTTTCATCTGAAAATTTGTCTTGAAGAACATCCGATGCATTGGTTGGAATGATCCTGCTAAGATGATCGGCCACCAATTTTTAGCTCCTTTCTTATCACGTATTTCCAAATTGAATTCTTACAGAAGTAAGATCCATCAAACAAATCTCAGTTTTGCTTCTTTCTTAGTCACCAAATATTTTAAAGTTGCATGATCTGAATAAATAATCACCTTCGTGTCCAACAAGTAGGACTAAAACTTCTCCAACCTAAAAACTACAGCCAAAAACTCTTTCTCCATCGTGGAATAATTCTTCTAAGTATCGTTAAGTGTCATGGAACCGAAGTAAATGACATAAGATACCTTGTCCACTTTTTGGCCAAGTACTACTCCAACTTCATAATCCACGGAATATCCCATTTCGGTGGTTGAATAATCGGAGCCGTAGTAACTCGTTCCTTAAGTTCATCAAATGCAATCTTGCATAGCTCGTCAAAATCAAATTTCACTCCTTTTTGGAGTAGTCTACATATGGGTTATGCAATCTTTGAAAATCCTTGATGAATCGCCAATAAAATCCTGCATGACCAAGAAAAGAATGAACTTCCCGCATGGTCACGGGGTAAGATAAAAATCGAATAACATCTATCTTTGCCTTATCAACTTTAATTCCCTTAGAAGAGACATTATGGCCCAAAATTATACCTTAATCAACCATGAAATGTCACTTTTCATAATTTAAAACTAAATTAGTCTCAATGCAAAGTTTAAGCACTTTTTCAAGGTTGATAATGCATGTTTCAAAAGACTCCCCATATACCGTGAAATTATCCAAAAAAAACTTCCATGCAATTCTCCACAAGATTAGAGAAAATACCTACAATACAACTTTGAAATGTCGTTGGTGTGTTACACAACCCAAATGGCATTCTTTAGTAAACAAAGGTGTCGAATGGACATGTTAAGGTTGTTTTCTGCTGGTCTTTAAGTGCAACCAAAATCTGGTCATACCCTAAATAACCATCTAAACAACAATAGTGAAATTTACCTACAAGTCTTTCAAGCTTTTTATCAATAAATGGAAGCGAAAAATGTGTTGGACCAATGGTGGTTGACAAATAAAATCCTTTTATGTTTTGATAATAATAAAATGTATAGAATTGGTAAAGAAATTATTTCAGGTATTTTGGATTAATATAAATCAAGTTTATAATAATCTCCAATGTTCAAGAGATAGACAATGACATTGTTCAAACGTGCAAAAGATTATTATTGTGAAGATTGTGGATTGTGATTTCAAAGATTGAAGTTTATCTGGAATATACACAAGTTGACTTATACTATACAAGTCGAGTTACATTTTCAGACCTGTCAGCCTAATAACCACACAAGTCGATTTACATTGCACAAGTCGACTTATCGAAGAGTAGAGTTGAATTTTTTATGAAAAACGTTCCTGCAAGTCGACTTACACACCACGACAAGTTGACTTACACATACAGCTGAACAAGTTATGACGAAGTCAAGTGATTTCCAACAGATGAAAAATAAATCTACAACGTCTCTGAGTATCATCAACAGGAAGATGGAGATCTACAACGTCTCTAAATATTAACAACGGGAATATGGAGATCCACAACGTCTATAATCATCTGGACCATGCTTATAAAAGTAATAACATCAAGAGATCAAATTGTGATATACATTGAAAAACACTTTGATCGTTATTCATAGATTATTGTCCTCAATTGCTCTTAGTTCATTCAAGTTTATTCGTTTGTACTGAGCATCTTATTTTCACTTTACTATTTCTGTGTGTTGAGTGATTAGTGAAAAATCACTGTGAGGTTAGATTTGTGTCGGAAATCAAATCGGATTGTAAGGGTTGCTTGAGCTGGAATTCAAGTGGTTGTAAAAGTTCGCACTGAACTAAAAAGTGTACAATATAGTGGTTTGTCAAATCCTAAGTGGGAGTTTAGGTAGAGGACGTAGGTCTTAGCACCGAACCTCTATAAAAACAGCGTTTGCCTTCTTCCCTACTCTTTTCATTTGATTAATTTGATTGTTACGTGTGTTTTTAATTCCGTGATTTTTTGTAAAACTCTGTGAAAAAGTTTAGACGATCTATTCAACCCCCCTTCTAGATCGCTTTTAATTGGTATCAGAGCAGATTCATCCAGGGATCCTCTTGGACGTGTTATTGGTGGGAACTGTTGAGTTTTACCTGAAAAGTTGTTTGTTTCCTTTTTGTTGACCTGCTTTTTATGATTTTAAAATATTTAAGCTGCTATCTATTGGCAAGTTCCTGTTCGCTGATTTTTTAATTCATGTGAGGATCTTAAATTCATTATCCCTCTATCTGTTGAGGCCTATTGGTGTAATGGTGTGTTCACTACACCAATTTTCTTTGCATTTGCTTCGTGAGCAACTTACCTTCAAACTAATGTTGTGTTATTTCTTTTAGAAGACTCTTTTTACAAGATTTTTTCTTTGGTTTTTATCATTTTTGCTGATGATAAGCTATATACTTCCCCATAGGATGTTGGCCATGCAAACTCATAGTTTGGGTATATTGAAATCGGTGAATGAATTTTCAGATGTGATGTTAATATACTTGCTGGAACGCAACATGACATCTTTCAGTGCTTTTGTGCAATTGTTATGCTGAAGTGCTTTCATGGATTACTTGCGTATACTATAAACAAGTCAACATATTTTCATGTATTTGTTTTCCTCTTCATGATTAATTTATGACATACTCTTTTTTTCTTGCATTAATTTTCTTTTTATATATGTAAGCCAGTTGTATTTAAAAATGTCTTAACGGAGCTTTGTCAGACATGAACAGGCAATGCGACTTATTAATATTTGCTATTATTGGGAAATATCCAGCTGGATTTTTTCTTGATATGATTGATCTAATATTAGAAATCAGAAATGATATTATATACAAATATTAGGAGATTATGTAAAGATATTAGTTTCCTAGAATATCCCAATCTATTTCTATATATACCTGTATCTATGTACTAATGTAAATTACGTGAAATACAAACAATATAGAAATTCTACATAGTATCAGAGCTATACCTAGAGAGTTAAACCCTAGCCGCTACCTGTTGTCCCTCATACTACTTCCTGGATTGTCCAAAAAAACCCTCGCCGCCCCACCTATCGTTCTAATCCTACAGAACTATGTCAACCATGTCTGACATTGGTGAATCCTCTAACCTAGTCCATATACCTCCTCCACACACTTCCTCAGATTCAAACATTCCATTCAGATCACTACTATATGACTGAATGGAGATAACTTCCTTCGCTGGTCCCAATAAGTGAGAATGTACATAGGGGGGAGAGGAAAGATTAGATATTTGACTGGTGACAAAGGGATGGTAGAGGATACTACACACAGAATATGGGATGCTGAAAATTTTATGGTGATGACGTGGCTAGTAAATTAGATGGAGGAAGATATTATCTCCAGCTATATGTGTTATCACACAGCTAAAGAGTTATGGGGCAATGTGAATCAGATGTAGTCTGGTTTGAGAAATCAGTCCCAAGTATATGAACTTACTCTCAAATTGGGTGAGATTCACTAAGGTGAGGAT
>JANTPM010000006.1:39739820-39759230 GCA_025434745.1 Erythroxylum divaricatum | reverse complement strand
TATGGCATGTAAATTGTATATGGATGAGATGATATGAATGTGATTGATTGTGTTTGGATTCCGGACAGGAGGTCCGATGATTGTGATGATTGATCTGAATTATTGAAGTGCTCTATGTATATGAATTGATGGTATGTAGACAAGTGTGTGAGATTTTATGGCAAGAAAGAAAAATAAGATTGTTAAATGATGAGATATGAGTACATATGAAGAAGAAAATGAATTGAGGTTGAGGGATTGATGAATCTCACATTTGAAATTGAAATTTCTTTGAATGATATTGAAAAAAAATTATACCGATTTGGATTGGTTTATACCAAGTGTGGCTTTACAGTTTCCAACGTTTTCCTAAAGTATGCATTTTTAGATGTCGGCATTAAAAGTTTTGACCTTAAGCTTTTTTATTTCTTTATTTTTCGCCCACGCTTTTCAAGATTTGTTTTTTGAAAAATTCTGTACGCATGCTTTTTGATTCCGAAAGGTTGGGTTCCGGAAATGGGGCCCAACACATAGTGTTTAACGATGATATCCTGGTTTATTCCAAGAGTGAAGAGGAACATGAGGAGCACCTCAAGATAGTATTGCAAACACTAAGGGAGAAGGAACTTTATGCCAAATTTAGCAAATGTGAATTCTAGCTTCACGAAGTAATTTTCTTTGGATATGTGATATCAAAAGATGGGGTGCATGTTGATCCAAAGAAAATTGAAGTAGTGGTGAAGTGGCATGCACCCAAGATAGTGATAGAAGTAAGGAGTTTTCTGGGTCCGGCATGTTATTATACGAGGTTTGTGGAGGATTCTCCATAATAGCTGCTCCACTAACTAGGTTATTGAGGAAGAATCATAAATTTGTTTGGAGTGAGGAATCTCAAAAGAGCTTTGAGGAGCTTAAGCACAGATTATGTTGGGACCCAATCCGGGGAACCAGATCCCAACCGGAAAGCGGAAACCGAAAACGAACAGAATTCGGAATCGAATGCGAATTGCATCAAATACAAAGCGAACGAATTAATTAACCTGAATAAACACCACACAAAGTATAGAAAACTTATCGCGTTGGAAACCCTAAGACGTACCCTTCCGAAATCCGGTATAATTTTTTTTCTTTCTTATTCCTTGTCTTTTCATTCTTAATCACTTTATTTCATTACATACAATTGGCTCATTGGTGAGAGGCGTGTTCTTAGAAACAACAAAACCTTGAGGGGTCGCGAGTTCGATTCCCAGAGAGGACAATACTGATTAAGGTTGGATGTCGCGGTATCACCCGCAAACACACGCCGCAGTATAACCTGCAAACACCTACGGGTGAGGTGTGAGGTCCAACAGCTTGTCTATCATTTGGTTCGTCTTATTACTTTCCAAAGAAGAAGGAATTGTTTTGAACTTGAAGATATATTATCTTATTACTTAAGTAATTTATACCAATGAATTTGAGCTTAACTAATGCATAAACACCTTTTTCCGAAAAGGTTTAGTTTTGACCTTTAAGTGACCAATAAATTATGTAAATTCTTATATGTCAATGCTAACTTGAGTAAGTAAAGATTAATGCATATTTTTCCTTAGATTTAAATTCGTATTCACTCTGTTTATACTAAATATAAATGTTAAGATATTTGTATAATTGTCATGAGGTTAAAGATTTGATAAACATTAAGATCGCCAATTTATTGAATATTTGAAATGGTGTGTGTTAGCATAGATCTAATTTAATAAAAAGATAAAAAAGTGTTAGGATAATGACCCAAGCCTTCAAGACTTCTACACTATGTAGATTCCTACTTTGTGTAAGTTTTCTTTCCTTATTTGACATGTTTCAAATTCCTACTCTATGTAGAATTCCTACCCTAGGGTTATACTACCATATAAAGACCCCTTAGGGTCCTTTTGAAATATCATATTGGTATACTCTTTATTAGTCCTAGGGTCTATGCGTGTGAGAGAGAAAATACTTGTAATTTTTCTCCTTGATACAGTGTATATTTTAGGACTCTCTTCACCCCGTGGGTTTTTCTATCGACACTCGGGTTTCCCATGGAAAAGTCTTTGTATGCTTCTATTGTTTTTCCTTATTTACTTGATTAATTCCATTGCTTTCGTGACTACTAGCACAATAACTTGGTATCAGAGCAAGGTTCATTTCGGTCAATCAAGTCTTGACACCATGTCTCATTCAGCCAAATTCGACAACGACAAATTTGACAAAAAAATCAATTTTACTATTTGAAAGGTCTAGATGCAAGTTGTTCTCACACAACACGGATTGAAGAAAGCTTTTTCTAGCAAGACTAAGGAACCTGCCAATATGTCAGATGAAGATTGGGAAGAGTTGGACAAAAAAGCCTTATCCATTATTCAGTTATGCTTGACACGTGAAGTGTTTCGACAACTAATCTATGAGACAACTGCTACAGGACTTTAGTTGAAATTAGAGTCCCTTTACATGACAAAAAGTCTAGCCAACAAACTTTGTCTCAAAGAACGTCTCTTTACGCTCAAGATGTCTAAAGGTAAACCGGTCTCATCTCATCTTGATGAATTTAATTCCATTATTATTGATTTGGAGAATCTTGATGTTAAAATTGATGATGAGAATCAAGTAGTGCTTTTTGTTATTTCACTACCTTATTCGTATAAGCATTTTAAAGAAATCAAGCTTTACGGTAACTATGAAACTCTCCCTTTAGAAGAACTAAATCTACTTTGCTGTCTAAAGAAAAGTTTGTTGCTTCCATTGAGAAGGAGGCTGAGGGTTTAACAGTTAAAAATAGAAATTTTAAGAAGGAAGAGAGTAGTAAGAGCCACAAGAATTCTAAATCAAATTCTAGAGGAAAATATGCCAATATTACATGTAAATATTGCAAGAAACTCAAACATAAGGTCTCAAACTATTATAAATTGAAAAATAAACTCAAAAAAGAAGGTGAAAATAAGGTTAATCAATTTGATTCTACCCCTACTGTGGTTGATTATAATTCAAGAAGTGATGTTTATTTGGTTGTTCAAGGTGAACAACGATCCAAAGATTAATAGATCCTAGACTCTGGTTGTACTTTTCATATATGTCCTCACATAGATTGTTTTGCCACCTATGAAACTACTAAGGGTGTTATCCTTATAGATAATAATGCACAGAGTGATGTGTTAGGGAAAGGTACAATTAATATTAAAACTCAT
The DNA here is from genome assembly GCA_025434745.1 of Erythroxylum divaricatum. NCBI lineage: Eukaryota > Viridiplantae > Streptophyta > Magnoliopsida > Malpighiales > Erythroxylaceae > Erythroxylum > Erythroxylum divaricatum. The sequence goes on along the minus strand of JANTPM010000006.1, from coordinate 39,756,048 downwards.
GATGATGTTGTTAAATTCCTCATTAATGTTCATCACGTTCCTGATTTGAAACACAACCTTATTTCACTTGGTACACTTGAGTCTCTTGGGTGTAGGTACTCCTTTGAAGGTGGAATCATGAAGGTGTCTTGAGGTAATCTTGTAATCTTTAAAGGGAAAAGACATGGTAATCTTTATGTGTTGCAGGGCTCTACTATTATTGATACTACTGATGTTGTCTCATCTAAGTCTCATCGAGATACCACCAAGTTGTTGCATTATCGCCTCGGCCATAGAGGTGAGAAAGGTATGCAAATCTTGTACAAGAGGGGTCTGTTGAGCCAGGGTTTAGGTAACATGGAGTTCTGTGAACATTGTGTCTTCGGTAAATAGACTAGAGTGAGTTTCTCTTCCTCTGGGATTTACAGGACCAAAGGTACTCTAGTTTATATTCATTCTGATCTATGGGGTCCCTCTTGCGTTGCTTCTTAAGGAAATAGAAGATATATGTTGATCATTATCAATTTTAAAGAGTGGAAAACCCTGATCAAGAACCAGACAAGTAAGAAAATTAAACGGTTAAGAACTGCCCACAACCTATGTAAGAAGGAAGGCATCGCTAGACACCACACTTTGGTTGGTAAGCCTCAACAAAATGAAGTTGTTGAGCGTATGAACATGACTTTATTGGAGAAAGTTCGATGCATGTTTTCTTATGCTAAGTTGGGATATGATTTTTAGGCTGAGGTAGCTACTATTGCATGCTATCTTGTCAATTGTTCTCCACATAGTTCTCTCGACAAAAAAATCCCAGAAGAAGTTTGGTCAAATAACCCTGTTGATTACTATAATTCGTGTTTTGGGGTGTCTTGTTTATATTCATGTTAATGAGGGTAAGTTAGAGCACTCTGTTGATAAATGTATCTTCTTAGGTTATGGGGAAGGGGTTAAAGATTATCGTGTTTATTGTCATGACCCCAAATATCTAAGATTTATCATAGTCATGAAGTAACCTCTCATGAAGATGCTATATTTTCTACTAGGCAAGATCCTGTGTTATATTCTCCTTAACCAGATGATCATGGTAGTATAAAGGAGAAGGTAGAGTTTGTCATCCCTACTACTCCCCCTAAGGAGACAGTCCCACTTACTTCTGAGTCTCAGGAAACTCAAACTGATGCCATTGTAAAAGTTAATCCACCACCAAAGCAACCTAATTATGTGTTGGCCCGAGATCATTCTAGGAGACAGACCCAGTTGCCAGTGAGATTGCAAGACTATGATTGTGATCTCTTTTCTTATGCTTTAGTTGCTACACAAGTAGTTGACACTTATTCTAAGCAATAGAATTATTCTAAGTGTAGCGCCACCTTACCGTAGAGTATGCACCGGGACGCCCGTAGGTTATTCCGATACATAACCTACGATGAGAGTGCACTACAATTCGATCCTTTCTATAATCCACATGGCATCAATCAAATAAAACTGTAATATCAAATTCGCTAAACTTTTAAAACCAAAAGTTCTTCATTTCATTTCTTAAAAACCATAAATACACAGTTATGTCATGATTACTGACTGTACAAATCCAAAAGAAACTAAACAACTCCTAACTAGATCATCCCAAAAGATCCCAGCCGACCGACCTGTGAGCCATACTTCGCTTGCCAGCGCTCACACAGCAGGAAAAGTCTCGCTAACTGGAGCTAGGAGCCTACTATCGCTGTCCTGAAAAATAAATTGCAATGTTGGGTGAGTTTGCGAACTCAATGAGAAACCATCATCGATGGTTCACCCAATTCATGCATTACGCAAAATTGCGTACAAATCAACACAATAACATATTCAGAACAGAAGTCAGAGATTTCACCAAGCAATTATCACACATACTCATTTAATCCATTCCAAGATTCACAGCACAATCAGATATTTAATGCATGACATTTCCATTTTATTACAGTGTTGTGACTGGGCGTTAGTATAGTCCCATTTCGGGCACATCAAACAGTAATCGTGTTTTAGGGATAGGAGAGCCCTCTGGGTATGCACTACTGCCCACGCGTATTAGGGATAGGAGAACCCTCTGGGTATGCACTATTCCCTTTCTGGACCTTAGGCCCCATTTCACAATATTGAGCTTATAGCTCCAATCAGAATTTTGCTCTTACTTACCAAATTTCAATCATGTCTAACATGCGTTCATAATTTCGCAATAGCACATTTCATTTCACAGTATTTATTAAATTCAACCAGATCATTCAATTCATATTCACAGATAGTTCATACAAAGCATTTAACAAATCAAAGATTGAGGAACCAACTAGGTTACTAACCTCTAAACTTCCGAGCTACTGCCGAGAAGTCTCACCTACGTCGGATAATCGACAGTCCACTTGAGCCTCTAAAATAATCAGAATAATCGAACATTACTTATTGCACAATTTCTGATATTCAATAATGCATATGTAACGAATAAATTTTGTACTATACATGTTATGACATTCCTGATCTCATTCTCGAATCTTCCTAATTCGATCTTTATCACTCAAATTCATAAAAATTCCTAATACCATAATTCAATTGACTAAGGTCTGCACTCTCAAAGTCAAATTCCAATACTTAGGAATTATCTATGAATTGAAATTCAATCACCATCTGATTTCGAGAACCATCGAAATAAATTCCGAAATTCCATTCCTCTACATTGAAATTCTTAGCCTCAAATTCTCAATCAATTACTCAAGAACCAATTCATTAAAAATCAAAACCTCAAAATCTTCAATTCAACACTTAGTTCAATTTCGGAAAATCAGGCTCCCTCGCCTCTCGTCGCGGCGAATCCTCGAACACTTGTCGGGACGTGCGCCTTCGCTCGTTGCGACATGCGAAGGACAAACGCTCGCCGCGGCGTGCGTACCTGCTCGTCGCGGCGTGTGACTGAAATCTGCTCGTCGCGGCGTAAAATCAAAAGTTCGTCGCGACGTGCATGAAGGGGGTGGCTCGCCGCGGCGTGTTCATCACACGTCGTGACGTGCGAACCCAGAAATGCATCCGAAACCCATAATTTCCAGATCTGCAGATTTCTAATTCCTTCAATTCCATTCTAAACACTCCAAAACAACTTCCTATACTAAACACACCTTATTTCTAACCTCAATTCCCTCTAAAATCAATTATTCATCAAATACCCAAATTAAAACCCAAAATCCCTAACTTCCGAAACCTATACATTTCTCATTCAACAACATACTTTAATTAATCCACAAATTAAACAACTTAAAACATAAAAGAGTGAAAACTTACTTGATTGATCCTTGCAAATCCTTAAAACACTCAAATTAATCCAATTTTCAAGCTAAACCTCACCCACGGCAATCACCCATTTCTCCACCAAACAACATCATCCTTAAATCCAAGGCTTAAGTTAGGTTGATAATGGTGAATGGAGCAATTTAAGAGAAAGAAATAAAGAGAAGCAAACAAGGTGAAGATCAACGATGGAGGAGAAGAAGAAAATCAAATTTTCTTTCAAAAGAGGGAGTGAGAGTCGTGGAGCAAAATTCAAAAGATTAAGGTTTTCTACAAGGGATTTCAACTAGGGCATGTTTGGCAAATTCCCAAACCACAAGCCCAATTCTTAGGGTCTAAAATCCAATTCTTATTCTAACTTTCTCCCAATTCCGCAATGACTATGAATAATAAATCTCAAAAATCATAATTCTACTAATCTCTAGCCAATTGTCAATCATTTTCAGAACTGGAATCCAATTAATCAGTCATTTGGCCAAATTTCCGATCCGGACCCGTAACTCTAAAAATTTTTGAAAAATTCCTATAAATCCTCAAAATTGGGAAATACATATTCCTATACTCCAATTTAATTTCCAAACCCCTAAATTCAATTTTCACTCCAAATCCTAGAATGAAAACCTAATCTGTACCATCGTAACCAAATTTTCCAATTTACACAACCAAGCCGGGAAATTGTCATTCATGTATGTACATACATATGCTCATGCAATAATAATCATTTATCAATAAATATAGAGGCTATCATGCATGAACAATTCAATGATATACATGCATTCAATCCTAGACCATCCAAATTACCAATATGCCCTTCACATTGGTAACGGGATGTTACACTCAGCACTTGAATCAGTTGATTTCTTGCAAACTAGTAAGTTTATTAGAAATTATCACAGGTAACATGCCTTGCTCACCTAAAAAAGATGTATTTTAAATGGCTAGACAAACTCTTCAACTCCAATGTTGGTGGCTAGATCAAAATGGTAGGAGTTTGGAGTTATTGCGTGACAGCTTCACGTATGGCAGCTACTTCTCCAACTGATTGGATTTCTCCTATTGACAAAACAACACCTCCAATTTATTATTGGGTAGTAACGATTCCTTGATGGCTTGCCACTGTGATGCGTCTAATTGTTTCAAGTTTACCTTTTTCCACTCAATAATGAATTTTCCTACACCCATATGTCAATAAAATCCACAGAAACAATAGGTTCTTCATCATCCAAAAATTTCATGGTATTGTATATATTGAATTTAATTAATTTATCGTCAAATTCTATAGTCAAGGACCCATCATAAAGATCAATTTTTGCTCTAGTGGTTTTTAAGAATGACCTTCCAAATAAAATTGGGGTTAAAGAAGATACATCATCACTCCCCTTCTGTAAAATATAAAAATTAGTAGAAAAAAGCATATCCTCCACTTGAACTAAAATGTCCTCTAACATGCCCTTTAAATAAGCATTTGAATGATCCACTAATTGAATCACTATATTAGTTTCCTTGAGAGGCACCACGTTTAAAGACTTATAAACATTATAAGGCATGACATTTATGGATGCACCCAAATTTAACATAGTTTTTTCAATTTTTAAATTACTAATTGGACATAGGATAGTGAACATACCTGGGTCTTGAAACTTAGGCGGAAGCTTTTCATTTGTAAAATGGCTGAGACATTCTCCCCCAATTTCAGTTTTTCATCAAATTTCAATTTCCGTTTTGAAGTGTAAAGTTCCTTAAGGAATTTAGCATAACGTGTGATCTATTTTATTGCATCAAGTAAAGGCATATTTACCTAGACTTTCCTAAAAGTCTTCCATATTTCCTTCTCTTTCTCCTCCTTACTTGCCTTGGTGATTCGACTAGGAAAAGGGGGTTGCACAACCAGATTCTACAGACCTGTCTACGTCTTTTCTAGCTGGTTAGGTGACTCCTTTATTGCTTCTTATTTGACTTCTCTTTTGGAGATTTTTGGAGGTGGTTCCTTCAATTCCTTACCACTCCGCAACATGATAGCTTTAGCACTTTGTTTGGGGTTGATTTCTGGTTGAGCTAGAAAATTTTCAAAACTTTATGCCTCCAATTGATTAATGGCAGTTGCCATTTGGCTCACTTGATTTTCAAGATTTCAGATACTAGCTTGAGTATCCTGTTGAAATGTCAAGGTATTAGTGGCCAAAGATTGAACTATATCTTCCAAAGAAGACTTACCTTTGGAATTGGATGCCATTTGTGGATTCTGTCTAGCTACATATGGTTGTCTAAATTGCTGGAAACTTATATAGTAGCTTGCTATCCTTGAGAGTTCCCATAACGTATATTCAGATGATCGCGCTAACCCAATTGTAGGTATTGGAGAATGGGTCATATTTCCTCTGATTTGGTCTAACAAAACCCCCCATAACTTTCATTTGTTCTGCATTTTTTCCTGCAAAACCGGGCATGCATCACTGGAGTGTCCTAACATCAAACATATTCTACAAACCTTTGCTTTTTTTTTCTTTGTAAATGCAAGTTGTCGCTCCAAAGATGTGAGGTCATCCAATCTTTTCTCCAATGCTTTCGCATTCACCTCATCTATGTGTTTTGAACCATGCCCAACACGTATCTCGAATTGTTATGTATTGGAAGCCATATTTGCTATCAAATCTCTTGTGGTTGTCTGTATTTTGTCAACTAAAGCTCCACTGCTTACAACATCGATCATACTCCTATCTGTGAGCAAAAGACCTTCATAGAAGTATTAAATCAACAACTGGTCTATTATTTAGTGATGGGAACAACTAACATAAAATTTCTTGAATCTTTCCCAATATTCGTAAAGTTATCTCCCCCAAGTGTTGTCTAATGCCACAAATTTCTTTTCAAATGTTGGTAGCTCTTGATGCTTGAAAGTATTTCTTAAAGAAGAGTCTCTTCATTTCAGCCCATGGTTGCACATTTTCACCAAATTGAATATTACAACAATCTTAAGCATTATTCTTCAGAGAAAATGGGAAAGTTTTTAGTTTGATTTACTCTTCTGTCACATTTGTTGGCTTTATACCCATACAAACTATGTCAAACTCCTTCAAATGTTTATAAGGATCCTCTCCCGGTAGACCTCTAAAAATTGATAATAAATGAATCATCCGAGATTTTAATTCAAAAGTGTTGTTGTCCCCCAAATATGGAAAGTTGATGTAGTGGGGCTGTTTAGCATCCGTGAGCACGGCTAGTTCACGAAGAGTGCAATTCGTAGCCATCCTTTTCGTTTTCTGCACTTGTTGTTGCTGTTTTGTTTGTTTTTGTAACCTCTTGACTTTCTTCTCGATCTTTGAATCAAATAGCAGTTAAGTTATCTTGTCTACTAGTGTAACATACATATACTATCAAGAAATTCTCCGACAACGATGCCAAAATTTGGTACTGCTATTGCTTGTAACCAAATTAATATTAACTCTAGCCATGAAAAATGTAGTTAATGAAGAGCTAAGATCGTTCCCACGAGGAATTTTAACAATAAAGGTTATACTAGTTTAAAACTAAAATAAATTGGGGATTTAATTCTCGTATATTTAAAAAATTAAAAATAACAGAAATCGAAAATTAATAAAAATAATCAAATCTAAAAATTCAATAAACAAACCTTAGTTTCGAGTCACTTACGTGATCAAACTAATATGAGCATGTATTCATTGGGTGATGTTTTCTCTTAAGATTAAGTGAATAAAAACATTTATTCTAGACATTCTCATTAGTCAACAACTTAGATATGAGCATACATTTAATTGATTAATAGCTTTAAGAACTAAGAAACCAATGAATAAGACAACACACGTATAACATGCGTTTAATCAAGTTAAGTATCTTCTTAGAATTTCCAAACTCTAACATAAAGATGGTAATCCTAATTGTCACTTTAGATTAACAAAACTGAACATCAAATCCTACTAATCTAACTATAAATTAAACAAATCAATTCTTATTTGTGTACCCTAGAAATCAATCAATTCAATCATGAAAAGCAATTCGAAAGACACTTAATATTCATCAATGAAATAAACTTCATTTATAAATCTCACACATGCTAGATGATAACGTGGTTCTCTTCAACCAAGAAAAAAGATTTAGCTACTTATAATAAAAGTAAAAACCAACAGAAGAATAGCAAAATACAAAGTCTCCATTCCTAGTCTTTTTCCAGAAAATATGAAAAATCCTAAAAAACCAGAAAACTATTGCAGAAATGTAAATACTACTACCTACGTGAACAGTGAATGTCTTTTTTAATGATTTTCAATGTCCTCCCTCTTCCCTCCTCTCGTAATCTTCAGCAAATACACTCCTCCCATATTCAGGTCACAGATTAACAACTTGATTCCCAAAATCATAAAGATCTTAGGTGGATCGAATCTGATTTCAAATCAGATTTTGCAGATAATCTTTTATTTGCACGTGCCCACGCTTAGCCAATTATTTTTCTGCCAACTAAGAATTCGAATTTTCTTTACTTTCCTTATATCTTTTTGATTCAATTTCATCTTTCATGTGTTGAAAATCATATGAGAATAATTAAGAAATAAGTCTATTAATTTTGAATAATAATTTCAATACATTAAAAAGATTTATATCCAAAATTAGCACAAAATAACAATTTAATAGAAATGCAGTGTGCCAAAGTCCATTGAGACTCCCCAGATACCACACCTTAAGAAGAAGAGTTTTTTTGTGGTGTACACAACCCATATACCACAACGAAGGGTTTTAGTGATGTCACTTTCCCAGACACCATTCTTGCATGTCGCACCAAAATACTAATATGCAGATTAACAAGTTTGGGTAATATATATGTATATATATACACACATATATATATTCTCTACAATAAGGTTCCCAAATTTGGACATAGAATAATATATATGTCGTAAGAATATAAACATGTCCAAATCAACGACTGTGATAACAAAATATTTTTATAACCAATAAATTTTGAATTGCATATGGAAGATCACAATTTCATAAATAAGGAATCTTGAGTTCTTAATGATTCAATATGAGTAGGCTCTGATATCACTTGTTAGATTAATCCTTAATTGGTACAAATCATTTCCCAAATCGCTAATCTCATAGTAAATCATTAAGACAAAAAATGGAAGCATTTCTGAATCCATTGTTGTGAATTGTTGAGTTGAAACTCGGATTATCTTTCAAGGTAGTAGATTGTAATTTTTTCTAGCGATGGCGATACTAAGAGAAACTTAATAGCCAAACATCCAACTTAGGAACCATAACCATATATTTATAGAGGTAAAACCCTAAACTTAATGGGTTTACAATTTCTAATTCAGCCTATCATCAAATTAGAAGTTTTTATTCAGGTTTTTACATACATAAAACTAAAACTTAATTAGATCAATTTAATTGGGCTCAACCTTAATGATAGCCCATAATATGCAATATTCCCATAATCCACATGTAAGCTCATAAATTAATTAGAATTTATTTCAACAGTAAAAATATAAAAGTTTATGTGATTTAGCTAATTATGTGACTTCTATTCACGATAAAGAGAAAAAAAAACTTTTATAATTACTAATATAAAGACGATACAAGGAGAAGTTTGACAATCACCACAACAGAAACAACCCCTAGTAAAATATTTATAAATTAGATTTATACGAAAGAAGTTTAAATATAGTGAAATTTTTATTTTCATAGAAAACTAAGGACAATGAGCTTTTATTTCCAAAAATGTCTAAAGTTAGTAAAATTTTGTTTCCACTAAAATTCAAGACATATCTAACAATTCTCCACCTTAAATTTTCTAACATTTAACTGAGATCCTTGTCATAAAAACCTCTGAGGCCATTAAGCTATGTGAAATACACCAAGTCCAAGATATACGTGAATTTCTCCGCATGTAATTACTTTGTCAACATATCTACTGAATTCTTAGCTGTAAATTTTTTTTGTACAAAAATTCAACAATGCATCCCAATTTATATCAATATGGTTTGACCTCATATGATAAACATGATTTTCAACTAGACTCAGTATACTTTGACAATCACTGTAAATAACTAAGTTTTGCACATTCACCCAAATTATTAATAAGACCACACAACCATATACCTTATGTAACCCCTTTTATTAATGACATGTATTCTACTTCTATTGTAGACAACATAACTATCTACTAAAGTGTTGTTTTTTAATTAACCACACATCTAAACAAAATAAAGATATAACATGTTAATTGATCTCCTTCTCAAGAGATATTTTTTATAATCAAAATGTGTATAACCAATAACACTACTAGTTGCTAGAACCATAAACCAACTAAATATCGTTCTTATCTCTCAGTTATCATATAATCCATTTAATAACTTTCCAGTAAGCTTTCCTAGGATTAATCATAACTATGCTTATCGTACCAACTACATATGATAAATTTTGGTTTTGTATATATATATTATGGCTCACATCAAACTCCTAACTACACTGTAGCAAGGAACTTGTTTCATTCAATCTTTCTCAACTTCTGAAGTAGGCAACCATCAACATTAAGTTTAAAATAAACTACCAAAGGAGTGCAAATTTGCTTTAACTATTCTATTTGAAAAGTTTGTAACACCTTCTTAATGTATTTTTGTTACGATAAGTACAATAGCTTGACTTTTTTATTCCCGCAGATCACCATTCCCAAGATTCTTTTGACTACATACAAATCCTTCACCTCAAACTTGTTGCTCAATAAACTCTTTAGACTATTAATTTTAGCCTTATTATTAGCTACAATTAACTTATCATCAATGTATATCAACAAATAGATCCACAAACCATTTAACTTTTTTAAAAAAGTAAACATAGTTATCAAACTGATTTGTAATAAAATTATGAGACAATATGAATGCATCAAACCTTTTGTACCACTAGATTAACGGTTATTTTAACCAATGTAAGGATTTCTTCAACAAATTTACATAGTCCTTCAAAATTAAGAATCCATTTGATTGTGAGATATAAATATGCTCTTCTAAATTCCCATGAGAAAAATACAATTTAAACATTAGATTTCTTGAACTCAAAATCACATATGTTTACCATGGCTAAAAGAACTTATACAGTCTTATGCTTCGCAACTAATTAAAATACCTCGTGATAGTTAGTTTTCTCTTTTCATAAAAAACTTCATGCCACTAGTCGTGCCTTGAACCTAACTGACTTAACTTTAAGGATACCTTCTTTCTTCTATTGCATACAATTGGCTTTTTATATAAGTATTGCATTTCTTCATTCATGACAAGAAATTTTTTTGATGTTTTTTGTAATATCCACTACCCCTTTATAAACCCTTGGTTCATTGCCATCTGTATTCTCAGTAATTTCTAAGAGATAAGCTATATGATTAATTTTACCATTCTCATTATAAGCTAAATACCCAACAGGTTTCTTGATTTCTTGTCCTTCTTACTACTATACTTTATGCAAATTGCTCCTCCTACATATTCATAGATTGATTTACTAATGTCTTACTTGGAGTTTTAATTTCAAACTCTACTTTTTGATCGGCACCCTGATCCCTCTTACTTGTAAGATCACCAAGCCCCTTCTTCTAGCCAAACATAATATATTCATAAAAAATAACATCTCTGTTAATAATAAAATTTGGAGTTATGTCTTTTTTAGTACACAATAATTTATATTCTTTAACTCCAGTAGTATATCCTAAACATATGCATTTCATTGCTCTAGGCTCTAGTTTACTATCATTAACATGATAATAAGGAGGGAATCAAATATCCTCATGGCAGAATAATAAGAGGGAGTACAGTACCAAACCTTTTAAGGAGTCTTAAAATCTATTACAGTCGATGGTTTGTAAGTCTAACATTTAATCATTTATATTGAGCATGTTATATGAGTAGTTAGTTATTTATTATGTAACTCCATTTTACTATGGTGTATGATGTATATTACAATGGCTCATTATACCTTCCTTTTATAAATATACCAAATTACTTATTAAAAAAATTCAAGTTATTATCCCATTTTAAGTGTCTTGATTTGCCATCTGGTACGTTTTTTAACTATCATCTTCTATTCTTTGAACTTTTCAATTACTTCATTCTCTAATTTTAAAAAATACAACCACACTTTTCTTGAGTGACCATCAATGAATGTGATAAAATAACTGTGTCTTCCATAGGATTGAACTAAATTTGTAGCTTATAAATATGAGTAAACATAATCATGAATATCGACGAAAGTGTGATTATTGAAAACAAATTTGACTATTCGCTGCTTGTAAAAAACACAAGACTTTTTGAACTTCATCTTCTCTGTCACATCTTCATTTGACAACCCTTTCTTACACAATATCTTAAGTCCTTACTCACTTAAAAGACCCAATCTATGATGCTACAACACCATACTGTCATTATTTTGTCCTGGGGATTGAGACACAACTACAGATCCCATTACTATCTTTCTTATTAAGACATAAATATTATTTTGTAATTTATATTTCATTACAATTAATGTACCCTTTACCAAATTAAGATTCCAATTACTACTAAAAAACTTATACCATTAGCTATTAAGCTATTAAGATTACCCATGAAAGTCATAGGCTTATGAACCTTATGCATATATTAGGTGTTCAATGTTCTAACAATCTCATCATACATTTGGATCTACACTAAACCATTTTTTGAGTATATACAATCTTTACCATTAACCAATTTGACTGAATTGTTCCATTCTTTAAAAGTTTATAATTAGTCGTTATTGAAAGTTATATGATAAGATGTAACTGTGTCTTTACCCACCAATTTGCAAAACCAAAATTATTAATCGTCAAAATATTATTGCCTCTTCCATCTTCTTCATAAGAACTCTTCTAATCCATAACAATACTTTATGTTCAATCTATTTCCTTTCTCTAATTATGCTTCTTCCATTATGAATAGTCCCTCCCAAAGTGACATTTTCCTTTGCATTTAAAGCATCAAACAACTTCATCTTCGATTTAGATCCTGACTTGATCCTGTTTTTAGTCACTTGTGTACTTTCTGACACCCTTAAATATTGCTTTTAATATAAACAATCATAAATAATCTCTTCTGATAAATATTTAATTCATTTCTATAATGAAGCAAAGATTGTTTCATTAACCATCTTTTTCAAGACTTTGTCTCTTAAATTGGACAATGTTGTACTATGTGCCTTTAATATCTCTTTCCTTTCAAATAGCACCAAATTCCCTAGCAATCTTTTTGCTTCTTTCAACACTATTGTGCATCTCTGTTGATCATGAACCACCCTTTTCTTCATCGTCCATAGAGTGAAATCATTAGATTTATTGAGTTTCTCATTATCTAACTTGTGGAAAGGCATCCCAACAATATAACCTTGAATCTCATACTAATTGTTAAGATATAAATTACTCTGATCTCAATTATTAAGCAAATGAAAGTAATATAAGAAGAAAATAAATAAAGTAAAATATAAGAATTTATATAATTTAGTCAATTGGGTGACATATTTCCATAAATAAAAAGATAAACTTCTTTATTATTGTGAGAAGGATGATACAAGGAAAAGTATGATAATTACTATAACTTACCCAACCTTTAACAAGATATTTATAAATGGGGCTTATATCTAAGAATGATTTCTAGATAAGTCTAAAATCAATGAATTTTTATTTTCATATATACCTAATATTCGTAAAATCTTATTTCCGTTACTGCTTTGGTGCAAAAATGGCTAATTTTTAGTCATAACTCGGTAGATGATTGCATTAGAAAATATTTATAAGGCAACCAACTCACTTAGAAAAACTCAATTGCCCTTTAATGCCTGCATGTTAATTTTATGCAACTATAGAAAAATGTATAATTTAATGAACAGTTTTAGAAAAGAAAATGAATGTGGATTTAAAAATTCAAATAATGAGTATACCCTGCACTTTCAATGTTGTTTCAAAAGTATATAACATAATAAAATCGAAAACTTAGGTTCAAATTTTTTTTCCAAATGCAAATTCAATTAGGTAGTTTGGATAAAAGCACACGAAATTGAGTATCCTTCTTGTTTTTAAGTTGCTTTGTAATTGTAAAGAGACACTAAAGATTGAGTTCTTCATTGGGAATTTAGTACCACTCGAATTTGAGCCATTTGGTGGGGAACTATGGCAAGTTTTGGTATTGTTATGTGTTTTATACCATGAAATATAAACTCTTATAATCAACTAGTAAAGAGCTTTGATAATAAGAGATCTCCACTATGTGATTTTAAGATTTTATAAGATTCTTATATGACACAAAATCTTCTTTAAATTCATATATACAGTAAACTACTTTTTAAATTAAAAGTTAAATTAATTTAAAGTAAAAGATAAATACTTTGATTTTTAAGTTATGCAAAATTGTATATATGCAAATCACAAAATAGTATATATATGCAAAATTGATAAATTAGTGATATTTACAAATTCAGTGGTAATTCTTATCTCCACATGATTGAAAGCAGTGACTAGCGATATAAGAGGCAACCTCTACCATTTACACCAACCCAAATTGCTCCGGCGTTATTTTATCTGATACTGAGGCAAGCTTTTCACCAACCACCTGCATTACTAGTCGTTTATTGTTGCCATCACCAGGCAATAGCTTCCGAAACTTGGAAGACATATTCCTAAGACAGATGCAAATATATATATTTCCTTTCTAAAGTACTTTATAATGAATTATTGGTATCCTTATACTTCCAGTCTTGATGCTTACTTGAAGAGAAACATCTTCTTCAACTCATACCCACCATTAAAACCTGACTTCTAATGCGATTACATACTTCCATGGTTAATCAGATGAATCTTGAAAATGAAAAGTACAAAGAGAAATCAAGTTGGAATTGGAATGACTTCACCTCCATAGCCATACCCCCTTAAGGTCCTTGCTGTGATGAAACCAACTGCAAAAAGAGTTAAAAGGATTCCTAGCCAGGCCATGAAAACCTTTTCTTGAGTCCTAGATTCGCAGGGACCAGTCTCGGCACGTCTCTTCTTTTCTTCAACGGTTTCCACATCCACCATCTCTTTCTCTTCGACCACAACTTTATCATAAGAAATTGAAGAAGGAGGAGATGATGACAGTGATGAATAAGTAGAAGCTGCCGCACAATGAAGACAAAGAGGACTAAAACCTTTTTTGATCTCTACGTTTTCATTCTCATCATCAGAATAATCATAAGACCACAAAGACCTCTCCTCACTCTCTCCACCAATACTAGATAAACCACTGCATGCTATCTCCTCCCTACCACCGTGACACATATTGTCACTCGCACCATCCGCTACCGGAAACAACCGTCTGCCCTTCAGCTTGCCACTTCTCACGGCGGCTCTTCGCTCACTGAGTATCTCTTCAACTGCCAAGTCATTGTTCCTCACCTTCCATCCTCCTCCGTTTCTTTCCGAGGGTGGAGAGGGCGTGTACTGCAGAAAAGACATGAGACTTCTTGGAGAACTGTCAAGGAGTTGAAGCTCTTTAATCACCGTGCGTGAGCCAGTTGATGATAACCTATGCAGGGTTTTTGGGTTTGATTGGTTTATGGTGTCCCAATGTTGAACCAAATCATTGAACTGATGGTGCAGGGCATCTAGTGCTACTTTTTCTTCTTTACTAGGACTTTCCATGGTGGGGTTACTCTCTTTTCTCAAAGTTCTATAATGATGACTTGATTCCTATGGTGTTTTTGAACGAAGGATGAAGTTAATGGGTTCTTCAATTTTTGAACTTGAATTTTGTTGATTAGATCAGGGTAGATACCCCACGTTATTCCTAAATTTTAGGAAAACTAAAACCTAATTTGTTTTCTTCTCCTGATATGGTAAAAACTGAAAAGAGAAGATCTAACTTCTAAGTTTAACTTGAATCCACATCCTGACGTCATAACTAAACACTCTTTAAGTATCTTAAAAGAGGGTATTCATCAGAATCATTAACCTTACACCTTAAGACTAACAGAACTTTTAATTTAACCATTAGCCTTCAACACTCCAGGCAGGCATTGTTATATGATATCTTCTCAGAGAATTTAGATTATTTGGAAATACAATGCACCTGATCCCGATCCCGATCCTAATCCTGATCCTGATCCAAAAAATGGTTTGTTATGCTATAATAAATTTACAACCGCAGTCGTCTTCAGGGAGCCTGCCGAGCATAATGTCAGGGAGGCAATTGTGCCCTACCAGTAAAAGCTTATTGCTTTTCCATTTTGACAATAACCCGAACATGATGGCTTTTTAATTTTTGTTTTAATTTATGAGACATTATAATTGCATATCCGCTCACCACCAGGCACCTACATCGATTAAGGGGAGACGGAGAACGTAGCAATCTCTAATCAATTAGCTCCAAGGACCTCCATTGATAACTCTTATTAATCGATGAAACTAAAAGTTAATGGAGGGGATTATAGTTTTCGGGTTGGGATGGCGGGGGGCACATGTCAGATTTTGTGAGGGAGAGAATGAGATTTTTTAGAAAAGAACTTTTCTCATTTGTGAAAGAATGGAAAATTGAATACATAATGATTCTAGGCTATGAGTATTTATACAAAATTTACAACAAATTGTCTAGCAAACTCTATAACAAATCCTGACATATAACATAATTGCCTGTTTTGTTTTCCATGTTGTCTGAAAGTGTGTACATTCCAGTGTGCGATGATTTTTCAGCCTCAGTATTTAACAGCACAAGCTACTGACCATTTACCGTGTTATTCCATGAATTTCAACACTAAAACCTTCGATGATTCATGAATTATCATATCTTCTCAAAGAAAAGCTTATGCTTTGTTAAGGGTTTATCAGATAAGGATCATCTGGAGTCTTGCAATGGGCCGGGTCCTTCAGCTCCAGGCCCATCTACCACTTCCACTTATC
>JANTPM010000006.1:39685367-39700962 GCA_025434745.1 Erythroxylum divaricatum | reverse complement strand
CGTCGATAAATATATACCGACGACAAAGTCTCCGTCGTTATTTCCGCCGTAAAATTGCGACGGAATATTTCGGTCGGAGTTTTTAGCTTCGGAGCATTCACCGACGGAATATCACGCCACCAAATTCCGTCGGTGATTGACTTCAGCGACGTAAATTCGTTCTTTACTGACGGTATTTTTCGTCGGTAATCATCGGATTTCTTGTAGTGCAATTAGCATGCAGAAAATTTAAGTAAATAAAATTACAATATAATACATAAAGACATACTTGATGATTGATCCTATCTGCTAGTATCTTACACCCTAAGACCGACTCTTTTCGTCATTAGTCGCGCTAGAAATCTTCACTGACCGACTCACTCGCAAGGGCATAAAAGCCATTAGGTTGGACTTCTTATGTGGTAATTATGAGACAAAGAGACTCTAAAGGGTATCGATTATCCTTATCCTATCACACCAACTAACATTCTGATTTCTTAACTTCTGCAAGATTAATGCGGTATATAACTTTTATTGTAAACATTATTATATGTATTATACTTTTTATATATTATGAGAGATACTTTCCTCATGTTTTTTTTTTTTTTTTGAGGTAAACTACCAATATCCTTGACACATCAACAACCAACTAATCCAGATTTGAGCCGGGTTGGAATAGAAAAAGAATACCATCCAAAACTCTTAGAAATTAGATCAATAATAATTCCATTTCAATATTATAACATCCCATGAATATGATTTTGGGTTTTAGCAATACAGAGAGCCTTTCACGGGTATGAAGACCAAGGTCTCTCTTGCATGCATCTAGCCCCTGTCCTTGATGAACTTACCACTACTTTAGTAGCTAAAAGAGCTGGTGTCTACATGTAATGACCATAGCCTAATCTTGACCGTAAGAGAAAAAGGAATAGGAGAACAAAATGGAATAAGTAGGAATAGGAGGTACAGGCAAGGTTGGGAAGAATGAGTTGGCGAAGAACAATGATTCAGTATCACATTTCGTTCGTGCGTATAAGTGTGAAAGATACCTCATGCATGACGTTGTCCACTCCTTACAATATCATAAGCAGCAAATAACTAAATTACTTCTTCCCACCAACCCTTGGGAATCTCTATATTCCCAGTACAGGTCACGAATCTATAGAGAAACTCGTCTTCAGAATACAGTGCAATACTTCTATTTACAATACAGTTCAAGAATTCTTAAGTGTATACACGGTATACTTCGGCTTGACCTGCAACGGACAAGAGTTACCCAAAATGATGGGTTACACAAATTACATACACCATAAGATGTTAATTTGAGACTTCAGGAACCCTTGTGTACAGACACCCTGTTTTTTGGTGATACAGACCATAAGATGTTAATCGATCCCCTGGAATGGAAAATCTTCACTCATATGAGGGAACAATCAACAAAACTCTTAGCAACTGAAATCAAATAAGCCAGAAGCAAATGCCAAATACTGTGAACCATCAAACAATCCTCTGGGTACATTCGCAGCACAATTTGGAGAAATGCCCCCTTGTGACTACTATATCTCATTTCAGTGACTTCCACATGCAGCCCTTTTAACACCCAACAAAATCAACCTGCAGAAGATAAGTAAAAGAGAGGCTTGATTTAATGTCCTTGAGCTGTTTATTCCCCTGAGAAGGAAACTGTGTTTCACTGCTATACAAAAATGGCAGCTTAAAGCATCAGATAGAAATGCCCTTCTTCTTCTTTAAATTCTCCACCTCTAGATACATAGTTGAGTAAGGCAAAAATTCTGAGAACTAACTTTTGCTGTGGTCATTAATCGCAACAGCAAGTTTAGGAATTTCCAAGGTCTCTTCATGGGTCAAAGACCTAACAAACCTTGCTGGATTACCCGCCCAAAGTTCCCCTGATGGAATTCTTCTCCCAGGGGGAACAACAGAACCAGCTTCAAGGATAGAGTGTGTCTCCACCAAAGAACCTTCCATAAGTATAGAGTGTTGCCCGATAATAACCTCAGGCTCAATTGTGACAGAACGCAGGAGAGAATATGCACCAATAGTCACATACCTTTCGAAATTGAAGAATTTTGTGATATCTCTCTTGATTCTTCAAAACTTAACAGATAGAAAAATATAAAGGGCAATACAATGGAGAAATTAAGCATCCAAGCTAAAATAATTGGCTTCATCCTTAGTCCGTTTAGCACGTAGCTGTATATCTTTCATTAGCACAATGAGGGGTCTGAAAGAAAATTATACAAGAATTACAAGATTAATTTCATGATTAATCTACACAAATAATTAACCCTAGAATTGTAACATACTACATACAATAATTGGATTGATAAATACCTGGAAATTGCGGAAAGATAAGTTGCCAAACTCTTAACATCTTACCTCACCAGGAACGAGAAAGCATTAAGCACTCAGATTTGGTTATATCCCTTTCAACTGGTATAAATGGCTACAAATGACAAACTCTCATTCACCAATCTAGTAGCTCCCAAGACAATGAATTCTGGAAGAAAGTTTCAATACATCTTTTCCTTCAGCTATTGATATCTACAACAAAACTTCACTTACCAATTGAGAAACCACCAAGACAATGAATGCCTGATCAAGGTTTCAAGCACATATTCATGACAAACAAACAGGCACAAATCTCCACACAGACCCACACATACATAGACAAAAGTCCACTATCCACTTACGCATGGGTACAATGGCACATGTTGAAAGTAGAAAATACCATAGAAAAGAAGATAAGTACTGTTATAACTCAATTACCCTAATATCTGACTCGTATAAATCATATTCTAATTACCATTGTCTGCTTCGCAACACAAATCGTCTTGACAGTACGTCTATGATTTGAGTAAACAGAGGCACTTCCACGATACAAAATAATGTAACTTTAAGGTCACTGCATCCTAACATTTCAGTCACAAAGGCAGTCTTTGTACCAATGCCAGGGCCAGGATTCACAATTTGAGAATGAAAAATCCATAAAGCAGAAGTTCATTAACTGATGATTTCTAATAAGATTGACATCTTATGCAGTCAGTAAACTTGCTTGTCTTCGGGTAGAGCTATAAGCTCTCTGATGAAATTAAAAAAAAACCTAATAACTTGTTAGTGTTCTAAGTAAACGTACTTGGATGATACTAGTATCCTGAAAATAGATGCTATTATGGGAACAGAGGCCCATGGTGTACTGCTCTACTCTCTCCTTCCATTTCTCTCTCTTTTTCTATTTGACATTTCAGGAAGTCTACATCTAATCGTACCAGAATAATACATATAAAACCTTCAAATCTCTTAGCACTTTGGTGATAAAGACCGTGAGAAGTGGGCTAATATGGAGAGTGGCATGATACCTAACTTGAAACACCGCTACTGAATGTCATTACTCACTCTTGTCACTCAAAACTCCATTATGATCATTCCTTAACTAAAAAATGAAAATGAAAAGAAAAACAACGGATCTATGATTCGTGTAGAACATGTTACCTAAAACCTGACTTGCCTACAATCTTTTATCAAAGAGGCTCAAAATCAGTGGTTGCTCTATGTACCATGACCCCAACTACTACCCAAAATGATTTCCCAATACAACTGATCAGCAAACCTCTACGATGTTACAACTTTCGTTGGAAAACGATCAAACAACTCGGACTAACAAACTATTATTTCACGTATGCTTGTATTTTACAACATTTAACAGAAACTGTGCTTAATTTCAAATAAAGACATCAACGTAATACGTAGTGTGAGGTTTATTATGTATTTTGGATCTACACGAAAGGATTAAAAACGAAAGTAATGCGAAATACCTAGATTTTGGCTCCATTTATAATTTCGATGTTGATTCCGAGCTCCAAACGTCTCCAAATCTCTCGGGATCTTTAGTGAAAAGTGCTCTCCGATTCACGGGCTAGGTCTTTCTACAATTTCTTCAAAACACGAGCTTCCCTAAAGGGTCAGGAATTCTTTATGCTCGTGGATGATCTATGAGTAACTGCAGGAGACCTTAACCTTTATATAGCTTCCATATTGGATTTCTCTATCACAAGGCCGATATGGACCCGGTCCACACTAATCGGGACTCATTTTTTACCCGAACTTCGACCCATTAATCTAGATCATTTATTGGGTCACTTTATTATCTTTATCTAGATCAAATGGTGCAATTTAACCGATAATTTATTTAAAAACTAAAATTGTAATTAATGTTGTCCAACTTTATGAGACATGGACAAAATTGTCCCTAAGGACAAAAATATCTAACAATCTCCCCTTTGGACAAGCATTAATTGTAGTAGACTCTAGTTTAAAAACAATTGAAAAACTCAGTTAAATCACGCTACTGTATTAGTCGACTAAGTTTTAAAAACAAAACATTTGATCCAAAGATAATGAAAGTTCATTATTATGTTCCGCAAGGCTTTCGATACCGAAAAGTATCAGATGCATTGGTCATGTATGACACAGATCCAATACAATCACGAATACCTAATATCTTACTAACATGAATGGGAAAATGAAGTGTGGCAAACTACGATGATACCTTTATGATCTAAATTGTATCATCTTCGTTTGTAAGTCTCGATTTCTTCAACTTTATGCTAAACCACATATGCTAAACTGCATTAGAGAAATCATGTTTTCTCTCACCGAATGCTAAACAACATTAAAGAAACCTTTTTGTTCTCTAACTGAATGCTAAATTGCATTAGAGAACCTATATGGGATTAAAAACTTATGTCATCCTATGTCATGTCAAACTTTATAGATATCTATGCTAAACTGTATGTGTCTAAATGATATAGTCACAAGGTCAATCTGTATATATGCCCAATGACCTTCAAATGCTTAAGATCGACACAAATCTTAAGACTTTCATACGTATTATGAAAATGTATGATGACATGTAATGCTAAGGAAAAATGATGATCATCTTTATCAATGAACCATCATACTATCATAATACTTTGAAATGTACAAATGTACATGGAGCACACATAACGATCCCCTAACTGGAAGTGTCTAAGGGCATCAAAACACCCATACTGTATACTTGTGTTACACACACAAGTGGGTGAAGTCTTTTAGTTAAAGGATCGACTCACAATTCCTCAGTCCTTAAATGCTCCAAACCTTAATGTCACTTTTTCGTGTCAACACCTTTATAACCAAATAATTGATCTTTAACTGCTTTGACCCTGTGATATTCTTCGTTGTCATTAAACAACACTGTAAGAAGAATGCCACAGTAAAACCGAATAGATCTAGCCACTGAATGGACCACATACTACTCAAAAATCAAATTTCTGAGCTAAACCATCTGCAAAACAACCCCTTAGCATGCACTCTACATGCATAGTTGAGGAAGTTACACGTGTCTCTATAACACACTTCTACAACATTGTACCATCTGCAAACTTGAACTGTAACTTTAAGTGAACTTTCGATCATCCAGACATATAGCTAACTTTAAATATGAATTCTTTCCGAGGTTTAGTCTGTTAACTTTTATATATGTCAACATATAATATTTGATTCTTTCAAGTATCTCAATGCTCGCTAGATTGTATTCCAAAAGTCTATAACTGGATTAACCAGATATTGACTAAACAGTCAAACAGTAAATGCAATGTCCTATCTAGTACATAACCGATCATACATCAACTATCCACCGTACTAAAATACGAAACATTCCTCATAATCTCTCTCTTTACTTTATTCTTTGGATACTGTACCAAAGATTATTTCTCACTGTGAGAGACAGGTATTACGATAGGTTTACTGTCAACCGTATTAAACCTTTGTAACACATACTCAATGTATGCATTCTTTGAGAGGTTTGATACGTGTTGAGATATGTCCTGGTGAACCCGAATACCTAGGACACAAGATGTTATACTAAGATCCTTTATGTCAAGATTCTTAACCAAAAGTTGTTTATCCTCATACAACATGGTCAATTGACTTGATGTGAGCAATTTACTATCCTCATGCGATAATAGGAAGATAAATTTGCTCCCCTCAACTTCATAATATAGGCATCTTTTGACTTTATTTTACATGAAGCTGGAAGAGACCATAACCTCATCAAATGTAAGGTATCCCTTTCAAGAGGTTTATTGTAAACTATATATTGATCTGCATAACTCACAAAATATGTCAGTACTGTCTGGATCCTGGGACCCTACATATTGTACCGTATAGATGACTTCATAAAGGTCTTTATTCAAGAAAGTGGTTTTGACAGCTTTCTTACGTAACTCTATATCATCATAAGCTACAATTACTTTTATCACTCAAAATATATCCTACGAGGATACGAGAGAAAAGGTAACAAAAAGTCAACCTTTTTTCCTGAGCGAACCCTTTAAACAATTGAGCGAGCCCATAAACCATTGAACTTTATCCTGAAATCCTTTAGATCTTAACCTTTATTTACAACTGACGAGTTTGCAGTTCCTGATGCAAATCAACTAGCTCCTAGACCTTACTATGTTTCATGGCTTGCATCTCGTCATTCATCGTATCCCACCACACATCCGCATTAGGTCTAGAAATAGCTTTTGTAAAAGTAACTGGATCTATAATATGCCTAATAACATAGTCCAGTACACCTGATAGACTATGTAATCAAATGGGATAGCAGGTCGTCTCACTCCAGTGGATTTACTTAACTGTATTAGATCTTATACCTCCAGGAATCCCTATGTACACAGGTATGGGTTCCTGTTCCTATACAAGTACGGTACAAAAATCTAGATCCACTAGATCTAGCTGTATGAGCAGCTGGTACGTGACAACTGTAGTATCCGTCCTACTATCATCCAAAGTGTCAAGGGGCCCACCATCATCATAGACA
Source organism: Erythroxylum divaricatum (assembly GCA_025434745.1). Classification (NCBI taxonomy): domain Eukaryota; kingdom Viridiplantae; phylum Streptophyta; class Magnoliopsida; order Malpighiales; family Erythroxylaceae; genus Erythroxylum; species Erythroxylum divaricatum. Next base: position 39,694,097 of record JANTPM010000006.1, on the reverse strand, counting down.
TGGTATTCTAGAAACTTAGCTGTTTGTAATTCCACTATTCTGGTCCTTCCTTCTCTACAGTAAATTTGTAGCCCTAAAGTGGTTGAGATATTTTACTAAATAGTAATGAAGGGAACGAACATGCAATCTTTCTTTATAAGGATTATCCTACCTTAGCAGGGCAACCCTTTACATGAATGTGCGCAAGGCTGAGTTTTTCAACTTCTAGATAGGTAAATTAGTCATGTTCTGCATTGACTTCTTTAAGTCCTTTAGGGTGCAATTATGTCTTTCGGTAATACACCATTTTGCTCAGAATTACTCAGTATAATGAACTAAGTCACCATTCTAATTGACTTCATATATCTGGCAAATGGACCTTTTAAAGTCCTGAAATATCATGTTTGTCATGATATTCTCCTCCACAGTCAAATTTGACTATTTTGATGAATTTTTCCAACTGGTTGTCAACCTTCAGTCTTTAAGCAAGAACACATGGGCACTCCCAACCACTAAAGTAGAGTCAGGCACAGCGTCTTCGACGCCGGGAGCAAGTTTTGGCATCCTGGGTGCCCTTTTTCACTTCATTCGGCCTGTTTTTAACCCATTTTTCGTAGCTAACCTTATGTGTACCACTTTTACGTAATTATATATATATATATATAAATTAAAAAAAAAGACAAATGAGATGAAAAACCTTCGTTTTTGACAATCCGATCACGTAACCGTTCTGATACCACATGTAATATGTAGTATGAGTCTTATTACGTATCCCAGATCTACATGAAAGGATTAAAAACGAAGGTAATGCGAAATACCTAGATTTTAGTTCCATCTCTAATTCCGATGTCGATTCCAAGCTCCAAATGTCTTCGAATCTCCCAACATCTTTAGTGAAAAGCGCTCCCAGACTCACGGGCTAGCCCTTTCTACAGTTTCCTCAAAACACGAGCTTCCCTAATGGGTCAAAAATTCCTTACGCTCGTGAATGATCTATGAGTAACTGCAGGAGACTTTAACCTTTATATAGCTTCCATATCGAGATTCTCCATCACAAGGTCGATATGTACCCGTCCACACTAGTTGACACCCATTTTTTACCTGAACTTTGACCTATTAATCTAAATCATTTATTGAGCAACTTTATTATCTTTATCTGGATCAAATGGCGCAACTTAACCGATAATTTATTTAAAACCCAAAATTGTAATTAATGTTGTCCAACTTTATGAGACATGGACAAAATTGTTCCTAAGGACAAAAATGTCTAACAATCAACCCAACATCGAAAACTCAGCCGAAAGCGCAAATTAACAATTCAACCAATCATAAAGCTTCCACGTTATACAAAGGAGCCAACCTTTTAACAAACGATATAAATTCAACACAAAATCCCCAACAGGAAAGACTAAACCCCGAACCTGTAGGCCAATTCCACGCAGTGTGAATAACACTTTGCTCCTGAACATTGTAACAAAACCCGACTGTGATCTTATTGAGATCACCCCGGAGCATCGACCTGTTCCAAAGGGACGCTCCGTCCCACACTGTGACCTGACCCCGCAAGGACCACATTTGGCACCACGTAAGTGTCGACGGTGACCTTTGGGACCCACTGCCTTAATGGGATTATCTGCCGCTGACCTCGGTAGTCCCACTTCACTCGATCGATCGAAGACGTTATTGATTTAACCAATGATTCGACGGAAAGAGAACGATGCAGGAGGTGGCGGTGCTGAGTGATTGTAGAGGCAAGTTAATGAGGCATTTTGGTATTGAAAAGACTTTAGATATATTACATGAGCATTTTTACTGATCCAATATATGAAACATGATGTAAACAAGCCAAGTGAAAATACCTTGTAGTTGTGTACTCCTTTACCGTGCCTAATCAACATTGGATTGACATTTCTATAGATTTGTACTAGGTTTTACCTAAATCTCACAATGGTAACTACATTAATATATTTGTTCTTGTTGATGTGTTCAGCAAGATGACACATTTTATTGTATGTTCTAAACTAACGATGACATGTATATTGTTGATTTGTTCTTTAAAAAGATAGTACATTTATATGGTTTGCCTAGAACAATTATGAGTGACAGAGATGACACTTTGTGGAGTAAATTAGGCACTAAACTATTATTTTCTATCATTCTACATCCTTAAACGGATGGACAAAATGAAGAAGTTAATAAGACCCTTACTACATTATTGCGTGCCATTATTCAAAAGAACTTACATCAATTAGAAAAGTGTTTACTGCATATTGAGGTTGTCTACAATAGGGTTGTGTGCTCCACTACATCTTATTCACCTTTTGAAATTATGTACAATTTTAATTCTTTGACTCATTTAGATGTTTTACCTTTACCTACTAATCAGTCTGCTAATTTTGATGGAAAGAAAAAGGAATTTTTTTTAAATTTACTTGCCAAGATTTGAGTTAATATAGAAAAAAAAGAATGAGCAATATGTAAGGTAAGCCAGCAAGGGATGCATGAAAGTTACCTTTAAACCTAGAGATTAGGTTTGGGTTCATACAAATAAAGAAAGATTTTTTACCCCAAGGAAATCAAAATTATAACCTAGAGGAGATGGGCCTTTCTAGGTATTGGGTTAAATTAAATAAGTAGTCAAACAAGGGTATAAAAAATGACTACCGCTAGAGGATTACTTAGGGATTATCATAGAAAGTGATGTGGTAGTTTTCAACAGCATATTGGAAGGGGTTTGTCTTTAACTGCCGAACTCTGAGGCATTTTCTCAGGACTTACACTGGTCTGGGAGTTTAGATATCGACAAGTTGTCGTCGAAGTGGATTCCTTAGAAGTGATTAACATTCTTTCTTCCTCCCAAATAATTCTGTCTAGGGATAATTTTTTGGTGACAAGTGCCTGTGGACTATTACATCGAGCATGAGAAGTGCAAATTCAGTGTGTCTATCTAAAAAGGAATCAGTGTGCCACAGTCTGACAGTTCTAGCAGTCTTATTAAGTCCAGGTCTGCATATACTTCAGGAGCCTCCAATGATCGTTATGGAGCTAATCTACTGAGATGTGCAAGGCACGTTATATCACAGAACATTGCGATAATATTTTTTTCTTCTTTCCTTTATAAACAAAAAAAAGTTTGATTTATCAAATCCTTAAGACATTAATATTAATTTTAATGTTACTGACTTATCTTTGTTTGATATGGACAAATCTTTTTGAAGAGAGAGGGATCGATAGACCAACTTGTATCAACACTCACCAATCTATACAAGGCATCGTAGGTCCTATAACAAGAGCAAAACCTAAGTGCATGAAAGAGGCTTTGTAAGGGTTGATCATAGTCATTCAAGATAATGTGATTATTATCAAAGATTCTAACACATTATCGAGATTAATTATTTATCTTCATATCTAAGTATTAAATGACCGCTTCACCACAATAGCTTAAGTTATTGTATAAAGCCAACTTAATTAGTTTTATATATTCACTAACACACCTCCTTAAGTGAAAACCCTTTGATCTTGAAACTTGCACATGCTCAATCTACCTTGTACTGAATAATAAGTAGGTAGTAAGATTTAAATTCATGACTACATGGTCACAGAGACTCTGATACTATATTAAATAACTGTTTCATCACAATAACTTAAGCTATTGTCTGAAGCCAACTTAATTAATTTTATATATTCACTAACATCGAGATAAATGACAAAGCCTAACCCATGAGTATGCAAGGATTAACGCTTTCAGTGTGGCTGTACATCCCAGGTAGTCGATCTAACGACACTAATAGCCATTCAAGTCAATTTATGCTAAAACAAATTAGAGAATGTCCATCACAATACAATAAAGCAGCTAAGGCAAAATGCATATCACTTTTAATTCACATCATACGTCTGAATCACCAGATGCTAACAAACCGCCCAACCCCAAGAACCAGAATCAGAGAACTCCCCCAGTTTCAAGCATAAGAAATCGTCAAAAGGGGAAAACTATTAAAGTGATTTTATATCACCTTCTTATAACTTTACTGCTTACTATTATTATTATTATAATAAATAAATAAATTATTTGTGAATGTCTTAATTATTCAAAATTAAAATAATCTTTATTTTTGACAAAAAAAAGAATCATTTTATATTCTGATAATTTGAAATAAAAAATCCGTCATATCAAAGTATTGGATCATTTATAAGATCCTTAGCAGATTATTATATTCTTCCAATTATTAGTGGAAGGAAAGAAAAAAGGTCGTGTGTGCATTGTTCCTTCCTGGAGGTAAAAAGATGAAACATCACTTTTCAGTTGCAACAAATTTTTTTTTTTTGATTCGAGGAAATTTTATAAGTGGGCCAAACGAGCACACCTCTTTGAAGGTTTAACTGGCACATCATTTCACAGGCGAGCTAAACGGGCACACCTCATCATTAAGGGTCCAACTAGTTCTTCATTTATAGGTAAAACCTCGGCTGCCCCAGACTCTTACAAAAGAGGCTAACATGGAATCGAACCTAAAACCTAACCAAAGTTAAGCTCCGCTCTCAACCATCGAGCTACACCCTTAAGGGCTCCCGTTGCAACATGGAAAAGCAATCTTGATGGTACTTTCCTATGCTTTGTTCTTCTCTTTACAAGAAAAGCTAAAGAGTAGGTGGGTATTCTTAAAGCCACCACATACCGACATGATCAATTTGTGGTGCGAATTCCAGTCTTGAAGAACAAATAACAGAAAGTGGTTCTGTCTCCCTCCTTGATTTTACCTGATCATTATCTTTGAACGAACACTTGTTTCTCCCAGTCAATATTTTTATTCTTATGTATTTCAATATAGTAATCCGATAAGATACAGCATATTTTCATATCGGAATTTTGTCAACATACTGACTAAGAAAGCATCTATGGAGCTGTAAAGATAGAAGTAACAGGATAAGAGCACTTCTGGGAGACTTATCTCCATGTACCTACCTAGAACAGGTGAATACGATATGGTGTCTTTCTAAAATATCTCGCTGATTCTCATCCATATCACAAGATATTTCTTTTTGAAGGGCCATTTTCATGCGCAGATTTCTTCTGCATCCACTCTATATATATATATATGTTGGAGATTGACATTACCTTGAACTACCAAGCAACTGCAAATACAACTTCTTGTCTATTCGTTGGAAGCATTTTGGAGGAAATGGAGGCAAACTACAACCAAATAGGGTTCACTAAAAGCAAGCGGGTTACATCTATTTATCAACCATCATATACTTCTGTGCAGTATCTGAGCAAGGCTCAGGCTTACCCATCTTCAGTTAGTTCTATAGGCATATATGGTGGAGCAGTTTCGCATCATCCATCGAAGGGCGACTTGCCTTCCATGACGTCTGGAACTGGCTACTTTGAAAACACACATACTGGTGATGAATCCATCGATGCCAAGGCTGCAAGTTACATCAAAAGCGTTCAAGCACGTTTTAGTCTAGAAAGAGTTGAATAGACCACAATTAATTTTCATTTAGAACTAGTCTGTAGCCCCAAATTATAATATTTCTTAGTCTCAAGTACTTAGCTTGTAAGTTCCTCGCTATAGTTTTATATTAAGCAAATATATGAAATGATGTTTTTGTACTGTGTTACGGTTTGATCTTCCAATTATGAGACTTGAATTCTATATTAATTAAATACAAAAGTTGATATGAGATTTATAAAAACTTTAACCTCTCCACTCTTATAAGTTAACTTTTGAGTATGGCTCTCCTAAAAGTCCTTATTATACTAGCTGTATCTCTTATGCTAATTCTATACATAACAGTATAAACTTTGGAAGCAAATTAAAATGGATTCTCATTCCCAAAATGATACAACAATTTCTCAATTGTTCAGAGAAGTTCACATATTAAATTAAGGCGACAAAGTAGAGACTGTAAACACAGGCTAGTGATCTGTATAGACGTGTACACCAATGGCAATAAGGAAGACAGCGATGAGGCCAAAGTAAATAGCAGCATGAACAACTATAGAAGCACCGCTAGTCTCCATGTTCCCGAACTCCACAAGTCTATGCTTCCCAGGCATCTGAAACAACAGTCCCGGCGACAGCAGTACGAATAGCAGCACCGCGACTATCACAGGTCCCCAATCCGCCATCTTCAAAGAAACGTCTGCTCAATAGAGAAGATGGAAAACCCAGATGCGGTTTCAGTGAGAAAGTATGGGGATGTGAGAAGACGCTAAAAGGAAGGATCTTGCGGAAGGTAGCAGCAAGGAAAGTTGATGGAGACACTAGTGGACAGAACTCCATTGATTTACTTGTTTGGGATAAGAATAATAAATACCTGGCTGTGTTAGTTCGTTTTGGATTCATGTGAAAGCACATGGGAGATGGGCTCACGATGATGAACATTTAATGATCATTCCTGTATTTATTCATTTATTTTTATAAACTTGTACCTCAAAAACAAAATAAAAAAAATCAAACACGCGGACCAAGCATTTGGATTCATGAAGCCTTTTCATGACAAAAGAAAACATAAAGGAAATAATAAATGAATACAAAAATGGAGTTGATTAGCCAGCATAAATGTGAATGCTGACTGCTAATATGAGAATGGTGAAGACGACGAAGAAGATGATGGTGTGGACTACGATGACCTTGACATTGGTCGTGAAGCTGCCAAATTCTATGGCGCGAGCGTTCCCCGGAAGCCGGAACAGCAGGCCAGGAGACAAGAGTATGAACAGTAACAATCCTACTAATATCGGTGCCCAATCAGCCATTGAACTGCGAAATCAAGCATACAATGCTTCAGGGTTAATGATCAAGTTCATGTCAGGGTACAAGAAGCACTATTTAACGATACGAGACAGTACTTTTGGATCATCTTTCTTTCTAGATATAATCCAACTTATATTCCTTTCGTGAAAGATCAGAGGATCTAAAGCCCAAGTGCGCATGTCAGGAGAATCTGCTTCTCTGTGTATAGTATTACTCAACCAATGACGAACATGAGCATCAAAACTACATTCTCACGCAAAACCTTTTCTTATGTTTCTTTTCCATGAAAGAGAGACACCAAGAGCCCATGATTGGGGTTAAGCATCTCTCCATAATTAACAACAAAAATCCTGAGTGTGTGTGCTTCCTTTAAGGCCACGAGTTCTTGCATTACTGGATTGGTATACTAATGGTTGATAAGGGAACTTCAAGCATTTTTCATATTTTCAGCCACCGGATGCAGATCACCGCCATTTTTAGGCACATTTCTTGATGCGTAAAGTGAAACCGAATTTGGGTCTCGTGTGGGCGGATTCTTCAGATGACCCCTCTAGTAATTAACTTAAATACTTGTCTTGAAAAAATATTTAAGTATAGAAAAATAAATGAAATGTGATAAAAAGTGATTTATGATAGTTAAATAATTTTTTAAATATAAAATTAAAATAAAATTAAAATTTCGGATTGAATTATACTTTAAAAATTCTACCAAATAACTTTTTCTTGCGATATAGTCAAGTTATATTAATGAAAATAAGTATTAATCAGTCTCTCTATTAATTAGAGATAAAATTACTACTAATTAAGGGTAGAATTATTAAAATGTTACTTTTTTTATTGGGGGAAGATAACAATTATATAAATAATCACACTCATAAGTAAAAATATTTTCAATAATTTGTATTATAAATAAAACATGAGTAAAGTATATACATTTGAAATGTGGTTAAATTTAAATATTTTAGTATTCAAAATATTTATTTAATATTTATTTTCAACCAAGTACTTTTTTAAATGAGTTAGCAACGTTTTTTAAAATCAAAAACGAGAATAGTGAAAGAGGATTGAGTGATAAAAGGTGTGGATGACAATTTTAGCCCGGTTCGTCGTAGTCCGTAATCAACGGGCTTAGCTCAAGTTTATTAGGCCTCAGGTCAATTCTCAGGCCTGTCAGGCATTGGGCCAGATTGAACCGATAACACCAACACAATATTATTTTGAATTTTTAAAAAATAATAAAAAGCTAAGGTCCGACCCTACATATTGTCATCCTTAATTAAAATATTTAAGACCCTGTTTGATTGGCAAGAAAATAAAGTAAATTTGGAATATAATTTTTTGAAAATTAAATATATAGAAAGTAAAGATATTCACATGTTTGGATATTTATAAAAATTCTAATAGGAAAGTTTGATTGATTCTTATTATAATGTTTGATATGTAACAGTATTTTATAGAATGTAACTTAATTTTGACTTATGTTTCTAATTATATTTTTACAAACAAAATTAAAATTAAAATTATTAAATAAGGAAAAATATGAACTTAAGATTTTCGAATGTCTTCTGAGCAAAAATATTCAAAATTTAAATGTCGGGCGATACCGAAATTTTTAAAAAATAGGGGGGATTTTTTGCAAAATTTTCAAAAAAATTTAAAATTTTCCTCCCTCCCTCTTATCTCTCATTCCCCTCTTTTTTCTCAAAGTTTTTTTAATTAGTTATTTTATTTATTTCAACTTTTATAATTATTGTGAATTTTTTTATTTTTTAAAATAATAATAAATATTTTTATTACTAATAATTATTATAAATTAAATAAAACTTATAAAAATATTTTTATTTAAATTTATTTTTATATTTTTATATAATATTTATTAATAATGTATTAATAAAATATTTTATTTTTAAAAATAAATAATTTAAAATTTATTATTTATAAACTAATATTTATTTTATATATTTTAATTATTCAATCAAAATTTATTTGA
>JANTPM010000006.1:39657020-39676028 GCA_025434745.1 Erythroxylum divaricatum | reverse complement strand
GGGAACCAGTGTACTGATAGTTTGATCTCTCTTAAAGTTGTATCTAGCCCGGGACTACATATACTCCAGAACTCCCTGACTTTTATCTAAGAGCTTATCTACCGAAACAAGCAAGGAGGTTTGTTCTGCAAAATTATGCTCTAGTTAGGATGTTTTATTTGTGTGATTTGTTTTTTTTATTTACCTGTTGTAATAAAAAAAAGAATAACTTTACCGTACAAGCATGACTTGGTAATTAATAATATATGGATTTAATCATATTTAATAATAACTAATCCAATTCATAATCTTAAGTCATCCCATGGGATACCATGCGTGGAAAATAAAACGCTTTAAAATTCCCCATAAAATGGGAGAGAAATCGTCTACGTGGTCGAATCCTATTGGCTCCTCTCCAATCGTTGAGAAAATTTTGGTCATCTCCCACAAGCTGTTCCAGGTTTTCGCTTCCTCGCTCTCCCTCCTCTGTCTGATTCCTTCACCTTTTCTCTTTCTCTCCCTGCTTTTCCTCGCCGGTCGGTGCACTTACCCGGAAAATTCGCGTTTTCCGAGAGCACTCCGACCTGCGGTTTCTTCTTCCGGGGAGAAGGATTTTTAAATCAGTTCAGCCGGTCGCTTCAAGCTTCGATTTTCAGGAAATCATCTTTTTTTAATGATTTTTGTGCTGTGATTATTGAGTTTTGGAATTTGGTGCCCAGTTGAATCTCTGGTGAATTTCCATTTCAGGATTATGTAAGAATCATTGGGTTTGGGATATTTGACTTTGAACTATATAGTATATATTGGTTAAATTGATATCTTTTCTTTTGTTTTTTCGGTATTTCTAGAAATTTGTGGATTCTTTGTTGATTAAGGAAGTGAAAATGACGGGTCAAGGTGGTTCGAGGAAGAGTTTCTCTTTAAACTCTTCGTCGACGTACATCCGGAAGAAGGAGAATGGAGGAGGTCCTGATAGCACACGTAAATCTCTTTCGGCTACTCGTCCCATGTAAGTTTCTTTTTATTTGATATCATTAAACTCCAGTATCTTATAGCTTTTGTGCCTACTTGAATTTCGATGCAAGTGACTGGAGGGTGACCAGCTACTTACTTCCTATGCTGTCTATAAAAGAAATTTAATGGGGAAGCCGGAAGGTTTAGACTTCAAGAATAATTGAGTTGTATTTGGTTGTTACTCTGTTTTCTTACTGTGGTTTGTTATGTTACCTTAAGTATGTGATGTCCTCTGTACTCGGTGCATCTATTTATGATGTGTATTTTGCATTACAAAGTCATGTGAAGGCTATCTGGAGAAGTTGAAAGTGTGTAATCGCTATTACTATTCCAATTTATGATCTCGTTATTGAACTGGTTCAGCTTGCAAAAGATCATATGTTGATGATGTTATGCTAAGTAAACTGGAATTTATGTATTCATATTAGAGATGAGCATCTGAGATGTTAAATAAAGGGTGCTTTGGCAGCATGATTTTAGCTATGCGAACTACACATTTCTTGGGTAGATTACATTCCCATGTGATACGTTGGAATTATAGCGCCGCAGTCAGTCATGAATGATAATATCTCGGTGCCTGCTTCTATTGACCTTTGAATTTACACATGGATTTGGACTAGGGGGCTAACTGGCGAGCGCACAGTAAAGCGATTGCGCTTATCAAAAGCACTTACAGTTCCTGACAGCACAAGCATTTATGACGCTTGCCGTAGGATGGCTGCTCGTAGGGTTGATGCCTTACTGTTGACAGATTCAAGTGCATTACTTTGCGGAATCCTCACAGACAAGGTATGACTAAATGCTATGCAGATTATGTTCTATCCCAAACAAAATCCAGAAACCCACTGTTCTGTCCTTTACCGTTGTATCTCATTTCATGCAATATTTTCTTATCATTTTAGGACATAGCAACAAGAGTTGTTGCTCGTGAGCTTAATCCGGAGGAAACACCTGTATCCAAAGTTATGACGAGGAATCCAGTTTTTGTACTTTCTGATACTCTTGCTGTTGAAGCTCTTCAGAAGATGGTGCAAGGTTGCTAACAGATGCACTGTTATTTTGCTGGTTTATGTATTACCTTCAAAATATGCCTGTTGATATGGTCATCTACAGGAAAATTTAGGCATTTGCCTGTTGTGGAAAATGGGGAGGTGATTGCTTTACTTGACATAGCAAAGTGCTTATACGATGCTATTGCTCGCATGGAACGAGCAGCTGAAAAGGGAAAGGCCATAGCTGCAGCTGTAGAAGGCGTTGAAAAAAATTGGGGTACATCTGGTTGGTAGAAAATTTTAATCTTTGATGGGTTATAATGTTAATTTCCTACATGATTCTGGTTTTTGACTCAATTTTCACCCTTTCGTTGTTGAAATCCAGGATCCAATACATTCATTGAGACACTTAGGGATCGCATATTTAGACCCTCATTATCGACAATAATTCCGGAGAATTCAAAGTAGGTAATATTTTGCTCCTATAGTAATTTTTTATATTAAAATCTTTTATACTTTGCTTTTATGTATGTATGGATAAAATGATTTTTAAGCTTTGAGTTTATTACATCATCGTTGGAATTTTCAGGGTTGTAACAGTTGGACCAACTGATACTGTTTTGGATGTGGCAAAGAAGATGCTTGAATGTCGATCAAGCTGTGCAGTGGTGGTAGTTGATAACAAACCACAGGGAATTCTTACGTGAGTATTTTCCTGTTGTAGCTGCCTTGTATCTATAAAGAAAAAATTTTAAAAATTTCATCTTATCTCTAATTATGTATGCTGGAAGTCTTCCTTTTACAGTCAGTATTATCAAGTCTTTTGATGACAATTTTCAATTTTTCAGCTCAAAGGATATCTTGATGCGAGTAATAGCACAAAATACTTCCCCTGATGCCACTCCTGTAGAGAAGGTATCCTTCTTCTCTAGATGCATCAATGCATGATTTGATTGATTACGTCGAGAGAACCACTTAAACATGTATTACTACGTGTCGTTACAAGCAGTATGCAAGATGACGATGATTTGATATGATTTTTGATGTAAGCGTCTTTTGGATAAAACTGTTAGGTCATGACTCCTAATCCAGAATGTGCAACAACTGATACACCGATTGTTGATGCCTTGCATACCATGCATGATGGGAAATTTCTTCATCTTCCTGTGCTTGACAGAGGTACTGTACTTGCAGATGTAATGTATTATGTTGAACATCCAGGTAACTAATTATTTTGGATGCTTGCCTGCAGATGGGAATGTGGTTGCTGTTGTTGATGTGATTCATATAACTCATGCTGCAGTTGCCACAGTAAGTCAATACTGTGTGTATGTTCTAACAATATATCTCTTCTCAATTTCTTTTCTCTTGCAACAAGGTCTGCGTTTTTCGAAAATCATCCTAGGTTGTGTCATGTGAAAGATCAACCCCCTGAGGGTAATCGGTGCAATTTATCAAATACCTTTGCATACTTTCGTTCCATGTGTCAATCAATTTTTGGATGGTGGAGTTTTCTTTCAATTCAGTTCAAAATCAGCCATAGATGGACGTGAGTTGGGCAACAAACTTGCTGATATGGTATAACTCGTAAAAGAAATTGTCATGATCTATGGACCTGAAAAACTTTTGTAATCTATACTAATATGTTGCGTGACCTACATGGCCTATATGTCTTTTGCATGTGATTTTTCTTAAAATATATGCTACATTCTGATTCTGATATCTTTCTTGTGTTAAATAATGAAGCATTTCTTATCTTTGTTTTTTCATTAATCAGGTTGGGAACAGTGGTGGAGTAAATAATGAAGCGGCAAGCTTGATGTTGCAAAAGTTTTGGGATTCCGCCATGACGTTAAGCCCACATGAAGACGATGATGACTCACGAAGGTCAGCTTTGATGTTAGTTTGTAATGTAACCCGTTATGCTATTATTTATGTTTTCTCACACAGAATCATCTTCTCAGTGAAGGTTCTCTGAAATTGGCCTCAGATGGAGCAGAGACAGCAAGATCGTATCCCTATCCTCCGTCTTCAATACCAACTGCTTTTTGTTTCAAAATAGAAGATCAAAAAGGACGAATGCATAGATTTACTTGTGGTAAGATATTAAAGTACCATTGCTCTTGGTGTTTATCAGTGGGAGTAAGTTTGGTTTCTGAATGCAACAAATAAGCAATAGTGCTGAAGATTAGGACAGTCTACGACTTCCTTCCAAAGCCGCAGTATGGAGACTGTAGCTTTCTGATGGAATTATTCAAGGCACCACCATAAAGTTTCTCCTCGAGTCATACTATATGTGGGATGAGTGAGGTTATACATGTGCCCTTCTTCACAAATTAGTATTTCTATGTTTCTCACTCCCATGACTCATGTTGACAGTGTTGACACCATCGCCATCTTAACACCTATAAACAAGCAGGCTTTTGGTTTAGATCAGTGACTTTGAAACTTGAGCTAGTTTGTGATCTAATCTATGGTTCTTAAATTATTAGTGACATGGTTGCTGGTTTCTTATGAAATAGATACTCGGAGCTTGACAGATCTTATGACTGCAATTCTTCAGAGGGTAGGAAATGAGATTGACTCTAACAACTTACCTCAAATTCTGGTATGTCTGTTAGTATTTATATTTGTTGACAACTTGGGTTTTGCATTTCGATTTTTAAATATTTATGTTCTGATTTGGGGTCAAAACTATGAAGTATGAAGATGAAGACCACGACAAAGTTGTTCTGGCATCAGATAATGATCTGGTAACGGCTATAGAACATGCAAAATCGGTTGGTTTGAAGGTACAGTGTCCTGTTATCCTTGTTGATGCGTTTTATTGGAACAGTAAACATCTGTTAGGCCAGTTCATAAAAGAAGAACGCCACATAGGGGGTAAGATTTTGTGATGCATGAACTATTGGGAATCTCTAGCCCATCCTTTATTAGGTACATGCTGTACAATTTACCAACCTGGGTTAAAAATAGAAAGAAAACTAATTACTGAAATGTAATGGAACACCCAATTTTTGGTGTGAATTATCTACTAAGATCAAAATCTTTACTTAGCAAAGAACTTTTTGCAGGGTTTGAAGTTACACCTAGATCATTCAGGGGTACCTGGACGTAGAAGAGGCAGCAATTCAGAAAGTTTGGATTATGCTCATGCAGATGCATGGGCAGCTGCATACCGTGGTGTTGCAGCAGGTGCTGCATTAGTTGCTGGGTTAGGTGTGTTAGCATACTTGAAGAGAGCTGGTAACTGATGCATATGTTATGAATGACCACTTTTACCAACTTAATTTCTCCTGAATGAAGGCACTATAAAGAAACTGGGTTGAGGTGCCGGCCAATTCGTATGGTTGACGTAGTGTTAAACCCGCATATATAAAACGAAGTCCATTTTCACACTGCTGGTTTTGTATACTCCTCATGCATGACTGCTAAATGCCGTGTATTCATTGTCACTGAAGCTTATACATATCCGATGCTTTGTGGATATATGGAAATAAAAGTTGGCACATGAATTTCGTGTCGCTGGTTTGAGCTAACATTCTTTTGTGTGCTGGGGTAAGTGAAACAGAAGCCCCATTTCGATCAATACTGCTTATTACATTGATTAAGCAACTTTAAGAAAAGTAGGGTCACTCAAGCCTGAAAAACAGCAGACGATAAGCAAATGCCATGTGGGGTTTTCTGTTGATTATCCTTGTTTGCTTTTTAGGTTAAAGTTAAAAATGGCTTCCAGCTCACTGATCTGTGGTCGTGGTCGGTGCCGATTTTGCCATGTATCAAGAAAAATAGTCTTTTTACAATTCTTTAAGCGCGCTTGCGTATGAATTGAAGGAGTTGAAGCTTTAGGCACGTGCCATTGCACGCGCCACCGCTTCTTCTGTTCATGTATTAAATAAATATAAACCACAGGCACCGGGAATTGGAAACGTAATTAGCGATTTGTGTTAGTTATGAGATACAGTTAGTCAGATTCAAGCCTAAAGTACGAGTAATACATTTAGGAAGGGACTCTCTTAGCTTAATTGAGATCGTAGATTTGAACCATCTTTATGTATGCAATTATTTAAGAATTAAGATTAGAGTTTTATCTTTCGTAAGAGAATTATTCAATTCAAATAGGGATTAATTTAGGAGTGGATGATTTAAAAATATCTTCTAATAATTTAGACCCTCTCGACGGAAAAAAAAAAGTTGTGACCAATTTTGACGGTTTGGTCTGTTAGCTCTTTAAAAGCACACCCTCACTTTCAACGTAATTAACTAATTACGGTACAAGGACGTTGAGAGATGGTAATGAAAGTTTTGCAGTGGCACATGCACAGTTGCAGCATAGATTTAGAAGACATATCCGTGAAAGAAACTGGTTAAAACATGAGGCGGTTAAAAGATTTTGGAGAAATAAATCCACAGATGTCACTAACATCATTCCTTCTCTGTCTGAAAGCACCCCAAAATACAATAACCAGAAGCTTCTTTTGTTCTCTTATGGCCAGCCAAAACTACCATAGTGAATCCACTATTGTCACTTGAAAAGAATCCTGACTGATACTTTTGAAGTTATTACAAAAACCGCGCATTCTGAGCTCAAAGTTTGGAACTTTGTTGCTTGTTTACTGATCCTGGTTTCAACTGACCATGAAAGGTTCCAAAGCCAGATCATCTTCGTTTATGTTGTTCTTCTTGTTGGCTCTTACTCTGTCGTGTGTTTCCACCACTCAACAACAAAACCCAATCAAGACCATTGTGGTTTTGGTTCTGGAAAACAGATCTTTTGATCATATGCTTGGATGGATGAAGAAGACAGTGAACCCAGCAATCAATGGAGTTACAGGAAAAGAATGTAACGCTGTATCAACCAAGAACGCGAACCAACAATCTATTTGTTTCACGGACGATGCTGTATACGTGGATCCGGATCCTGGACACTCCTTTGAGGCTGTTGTGCAGCAGGTATTTGGCAATAGCTCAGTTCCGTCAATGACTGGTTTTGTCGAGCAGGCACTTTGTGTGTCACCAAACCTTTCTGAAACTGTAATGAAGGGTTTTAGGCCCGAGTCTCTACCTGTTTATGCTACTTTAGTAAAAGAGTTTGCAGTCTTTGATCGGTGGTTCTCTTCAATCCCTGGTCCGACACAACCCAATAGGCTATTTATATACTCTGCTACTTCTCATGGCTCAACTAGCCATGTTAAGAAGCAATTGGCTCAAGGGTACCCTCAAAAAACCATCTTTGATTCACTTCATGAGAATGATAAAGATTTTGGGGTTTACTTCCACAACATGCCGACAACTTTGTTCTATAGAAACATGAGGAAATTGAAGTACATCTTTAAGTTTCACCAATACAATTTGAAGTTCAAGAAAGATGCTCGAGAGGGGAAATTGCCAAGCTTTACTGTTATTGAGCCAAACTACTTTGATCTAAAAGGTTTTCCTGCAAGTGATGATCATCCATCTCATGATGTTGCAAGTGGACAAAAGCTTGTTAAAGAGGTCTATGAGACATTGAGAGCTAGTCCTCAATGGAATGAGACCCTTTTGGTCATTACTTACGATGAGCATGGTGGGTTCTATGATCATGTTAACACTCCTTACGTTAACGTTCCAAACCCAGATGGGAACACCGGTCCTGCTCCATATTTCTTCAAGTTTGATCGTTTAGGAGTCCGCGTACCCACAATCATGGTCTCCCCTTGGATCGAGAAAGGAAGTGGTAAGCTGTAATTTTCTGTTATCTGATATCTTATAGATTGATATCTCTGTCGGTGATTATGTTGATTGCCATGTTAGTGAAACTTGTGGAAGGGTCAGCTCCTGATATATTGGGTAATCATTGGATTTTCTGTTTTGGTAGGAGAGTGGGAAATTGGATATGGCATCTCATAGATCTTGGGAACCTTTCTAGTTCTGAACTATCCTTTATTCCCCGTAATTCCATGTTGTTAGACAACAAAACTCCACTTCTCGATTGGTTTACTTAACAAGTTTTTTAATGGAATCTCATTGCTGGGAGTGATTAAGGATTTGAAAAGTCTGTTAGGTTTTGGTCAATACCAAATCTGTTTAGACATCTGAATCTTAGAAAGAAAAATGTGTTCTTTTGTAGTTACTTTGTTTCTGACTTCCTTCTCCTATATTAATTTCCTTCCTTTTCCAGTGACAAGTGCTCCAAATGGACCTACTCCGAACTCAGAGTTTGAGCATTCTTCAATTCCTGCTACGGTGAAGAAAATGTTCAACCTCACTTCCAACTTCTTGACTTATCGAGATGCATGGGCTGGAACCTTTGAAAGTGTTGTCAGTAAGCTGGCTTCCCCTAGGACTGACTGTCCAGGTACTAATAACTAATCTGCAAGTGGGTCCGGACACAAACTCACAGTTCAATAGAAGCAATAGTTATTCTTCAATCACATAGGATTTGGCGGCTCATTTGAAGCCATTATGATGAACACTTAAAGGAATCTGATTAAGCTAGCTTGATCATTAAACAGAAGCAACTTGCACAAACGAATTCATTTTCAACTGTCACATTTCTGTGTTAAGGACCCTTTGATTAGTGTTCCTTCTATGTTAATTTGCAGAAACCTTGCCAGATGTTGCACCTTTGAGGAACGCAGAAGCAAAAGAAGATGGAGCCCTCTCTGAGTTTCAGACTGAGGTAGTTCAACTGGCAGGTGTACTAAACGGTGACCACTTCTTGAGCAGCTTCCCCAACGAGATAGGGAAGAAGATGAACGTGAAAGAAGCTCATGACTATGTGAGGGGTGGCGTTGCAAGGTTTCTCAGAGCAAGCAAAGAGGCTGTAAAGCTTGGAGCTGATGAATCTGCCATTGTTGATATGAGGTCGTCACTCACGACTAGATCTTCAGTCCACCATTAATTAGTTAGCTATGGATGTTCCGCTGTTTATCCATTGCTGATCACGTCTATCTTGCGTGTAAAACTTGTATGTAGCCACGTTAAGTTGCTCGTTAATGAGAGTATTGAAAAGAAAAGAAGAAATTGTTTGCTGATAGTGAATTTGGTTACCTGAATAGTAATCGGTAACATAAATATACAATTGAATCACATACTTTGCTCATAATCTGAGTGTCAAGTCAAGCATGTACTTGGTTCTTAATGACAACTGAACCGAACTCTCGACGAGTAGGGGGTTGATGGAAAGCACAAACTTAGACTAGAGCTAGATGGGTCTACGCTGGGTAATACGAACTTAGACTAGAGCTGGATGGGGCCACGTTCAACTTGGTTAATGACTAGTCCTGTGGTGCAGTGCGGTGGGCAGCGAACAAAGTTGGCGAAAGATTATGAGGCAGCTTTGCTGTCAAGAGTCCCGGGTGGTCTTCGTTGCATTGCATCAGTTGCTTCTCATGGAATTTAGTTTCCTGGCCAGAACAAAACAGAGTACTCGTCAATCCATTTCATGCACCTATTCGTGGCACCGACAGAAGAAACTTCACACGAGATGTTTGCTTCATTCCTAGCCAATTCCCGGGAAGCTCACCCTGACTTCTGTGCTTTGCGTATCCTGGACACTTCGACCTCTCTCGTCGTTTGGTGAGAGTGGCGACATTAGTAAACTTTAGTTAAGAGGCTAAAAAGGCGCAGAAGGGTGGAGCTTGAAGAACACGACCAGAAGTGCAGTACTAGATTGACACTCATGAGAAGTAATGCTCTACCCTCTTGTAAGATTGAGAAAACAAAAAATTAACCAGATAAGACAGTTCACGATATTCAGATACTAGTAAGGGTTCAACTGTCACAAAACCGACACTGTGAACCCATATGATTCAAAAACTTGATAGTTCAGGTAAATTTACAAGTCTAGCGACTCTAGATTACCATTAAAAGTCAGCTCAAAAGGCTATAAAATCCGAAACTAAGCACTTATTATAACCACAGTAAGCATGCTATTGCTACTACATTCACAAAAGGTTAATGCATCTGAACAACAAAATTCACTTCAATGGTTTTCTGCAACAATAAATTTATCATAATATACAACAATCTTTTGAGTTTCTCACATGCAACTCTTGCTAACTAATTTTGTTTTTCTCTCATGTTAACTGGCATATGATTTTATGAAGAACAACTTTTAGGAAGAAAATTTCTCTACTCAAGCCTCTGTTCTGAGACACCATTCTCACATTGGACCAATAGCCAATTACAAATCAAACAAGGACTTTGTCATATAAATATGTCAGTAATAAAATCCCGCAATTGATCGATGAGAAGCCTGAGATATGTGTTCTTCTTTGCAAATTCCTACATTACAAAGCACAAATTGAGAAGAAATCAAACTAAAACGAGGATGAAAGGTGAACTACAACCTTCGAAAATCACGACGATTGAGAAACAAACCATAGAACTTTAGATTGAACAAGGGCTTTGCCATGTAGATATGTTGGTAATAAGATCTCGCAATTGATCTATGAGAAGCTTAAGATATGTGTTCTTCTTTGCAAGTTCCTACATTACAAAGCACAAACTGAGAAGAAGTAGATCTAAAACAAAGAGGCGAACAAGAACCTTCACAAATCACAAACAAATCATAGGGAAAAGACTAGCTCCAGTTTGTCAAACCACCAAACTAGAAGATATATATTCACAAGAAGAGTGCAATTTAGAAACCTAAATTCACAAGTCCCTGCAAAATACCTTTCTTAGACTGGCAGCTCTCTCTTCCAACTTCTCAACCTCAGCTTGATCCGCAGGTGATCCAATCTCAAATTCTTTCGCCTAATTGAAGATGAAGTCATCACATGAGCTAAAACTAACACATTTCA
Organism: Erythroxylum divaricatum; assembly: GCA_025434745.1. Taxonomy (NCBI): domain Eukaryota; kingdom Viridiplantae; phylum Streptophyta; class Magnoliopsida; order Malpighiales; family Erythroxylaceae; genus Erythroxylum; species Erythroxylum divaricatum. The sequence continues at coordinate 39,665,254 of JANTPM010000006.1, read as the reverse complement.
GCTTAAAGTTGAAGACAAGACCATCCAATTTTGGAAAGTATATGTTTTTGCGTCTAATATTCTTATGCAGGCAAACATTATTATTCCAATTACATTAGAACTTCAAATTGACCCATTCAAACATCACAAGGGTCCTCGCTATCTTCATGTTTGGAGCAATCCCAAAAGAGCTTCTGTTTAGACAAGAGACCAACTTCAGTGTAAGCCTAGAGCGGCAGTCACTCATCTAGAAGATAAATATTTTCACTTTCCATTCAATTCAGTTTACAGATTCTGTTTCACATGGAACTATACTGAAATCTTGAACAACTCTAAAGTCAAACACAAACAAAAAGAAAGGTTTCAAATTTTGATCTCAAAATCATAACACCAGATAAAAGAACCCAAATTCTCCAATAAAACACCAAAATCAACTAGGGTTTTAAAAATCTTCACCTTCTGAGAATTGGGAATGGCGGACAGAACCTCACGAAGCGCGGCGACGGAGTTCTTGTACCGAAACCTTGCTTCATCGAGAGCGCCATTGCCGGTACCACCACCGACGCCAGCGGTGGCACCACCATCCAGGTGGTGGGCAGAGTCCAATACAGCATCAGCGTTACTGGAAGAAGAAGTTGTGGTGGTCGTGGACCATAGAGAAGGATTGCAAAGCTCGTCGTTCATGGAGGAGAGGATCTGAAACGCGGCTTGAATGGTTTCTTCTAGATGCTTCTGGCCTTCCATTGCTAGCTCTTGGGTCGTTCTGGGAAGTGCTACTTCACTCATGGAGGTGTCTTCCATTGGAAATTTGGCAAGAAAATTACTACTCTTCGCCCTTCAGTTTCGTTGCCTCTAAAGATATAATTAGACCAAAGTGCGATTTCAAAGCTTTTAACAAGTGTCATAAAAAATATTTAAATTGTTTGATTTTGTAAACTTTCCTCGATTTTTACGAAACGAAAGAACCAAACTTTAATTAGTTGAGAGATTGGCAATAAGTATAACCTCCGACAAGACAAGAATGGTTGGTACTTGTGTTAACTAGTCTGTCGATAAGACTTTTACTTGTCTATACAAAGGTTGAAATAATGGACTCACTCGACAGAAGAGATGAAGCAAAGTTAAGAGAAAGATGAGTGCAACAGGTCCTCTGTCCGTGCTTCTACTGCAACCTTCAACCTCCAAAAATCCCAGCCCAACTTCCTCTTCTCAACACCAATTACAAGAAACAAGATTTAGCTTACAAATTCATTCCTCTAAGCCCCTCCTCCTCACCAATTTCCTTTCTTTAGCACTCACTTTCACTTTAACCTCTTCTTTGCCCTCTTTAGCCATTCCTTCTCCCAATTCCAACTCGCCCCTGCTTTCTCCTACTACTCCGTTCTCTCAATCCAAGAACTTGGAGATAGGACTAGAAAATGGGTATGCTCTTATTCCTATTTCTGCACGACGGGTAGTTTCTTCTTTTCTTTATAGAACCAAAAAATATGCTTGACCTGATTTTTGTTCTGAATGTGTCATGTCCTGTCATCGCAGCAAAATTAGGCCTTGTCCATCAACCAATCCAGGCTGTGTGTCTACAAATCCAAAATCTTCATCGTTCGCGTTCCCACTAAGTATTCCTGAGGACTCCGTGGAGAATGCTGTCCAGGTAAAAGAAAAGTAGACATTTTTAGCTGCTCTGAGGTTAAACTTTGTTTTTTTAGTGTCTTATGAAGTTATCTGATTTTCAATTCTATGCAGAAATTGAAGGATGCAATCCTGAAAATCCAGAAAAATGCCAGTATTCAAGTCATTGAAGATACCCCATATGGTAATTATGCTGCAACTTTTGAGTTACCACAAGTACTTACACTGCTTAATCACGCATGTTTATCATATAATAACATTATTGATATTGGTTTCAACTTAGGCCAATACTTGCAAGCTGAGGTGGATGGAGGGTTTGGAAGAGATGTGCTTGAGTTTTTAGTGAGAGGAGATGTGGTTGCTTATAGATCAATGGCCACAAAAGTAACATATGTGTACCCTTTCACAACAGCTCTGGGAGATTCAAAGGGGCAAGAGGAAAGAATGAAGAAAATCATTGACGAAGTAGGCTGGTATGCTCCTAGTTTTGATTCCATGGACTAGATTTTAGTCATTAAAAGAGACGATCGTTCCAATTCTTTTTCTCAACATTCCAAGTTCATTCGCATTTTCTACTTTTAGCTGCAATGTAATTGCCTTTGAAGTTCTCTAAATTTGCAATATTTCTAATCCATATTTATGAGTATACTATACTCTCAGCCATTCTGTTATCTTCAAGTGTGGATACTTTTTTGTTATCTAACATTCACTTTGCAATGATTAGTTCCTACCAAGTGACCACATAAAGAGATACATTCATCAGTGACAAAAGAATGATGATTCCTTTGGTTTGATTGGCATGTGTAAGCACTAGAATTTTGTTATTCATATGATATTCAGGATTCTAAATCATCTAATAGAAGAACATTTCAATCCGACATTTGCAGCTTTTTACCGGCACGGACTTATGAAGTTATAATCGCTATAGTATCCTATGCTTCCTCATTATGATACCAAATTCCAAAGCTCAGATATAGTTGAAAACATAGCTAAAGGAAAGGTAAATTAAAATAGAGATCTCCTGCACATGCACAAAAGAGATGCTTGATTTGAATTTCTTTATTGTGAAAAACATTTGTTTTTGGAAATTATGATAGAGAGATTAATGCTATGCACCAGTTATAGGGAAAAAAAATTCTAACATTACGAGAACCTCCTTGTAAATGCCATTGCTCTGGAGGAGTAAGGAGAGGACTGAATAAACAAAGTTGGATAATACCAGTTAGAAATTTAGAAAGTAGAACACTTCAGAAAAAAAAAAACAAAACAAGACTGCTGTTCAGGAGACGATGTTTATGCTTGGTGATTAAAAATCTCATTGCTGTATTCTGCCATGTTTGTTTCTGCAATTCTGCGAGTCATTTTTGGTGAAACTTATAAGAGAAAATGTGGAGATGTGTACAGATATCGTTTTAGATAAGCACCAAAATTATTTTATACAACAGCCAGTGAACATGACATGTTAAGCCCAAGTCAGATGTCTTAGGCTTCAATCCACAAAGATCATTTTAGACCTTAGTTAGTCCAAACTAAGGAATTCCATGTTTTGTGGAGGTTGGCTTACATACTCCTCTTAGTAATGCAATGCAACTTTTTGATTGAAACAAGTTAGAATTTACCAACTTGCTTTTACTTTTATGCGCTTGCGCCAAAGTTGATTTTGGTTGAATGTCTATGTCCATGTGTTGAAAGAGGTTTTATCAATGAAAGAACTCTTGAAAAATGGACTTTCATCATCAATTTGACATTACAAATTTGGTTGGTGCACTCTTTAAGCCCAGGATACAATATGTCAGAACTCTGTGTTCCCCTCGTTACAAGATCTGTAAAACTTAATATGATGATTCACCAAGCAGATATTGAATGTTCCTAGAATGCAATAGAAATATACAAACGCAGCAAAAAATCTAGAACTTGCATGCTCCGAGGAAACTGTACTTCATAGTTACCCGCCTTGTAGGAAAGGACATCGCCACAAGGTTTCCTTTACTGTTGGTGGAATACTGAAAACTTGATATGGAAATAGAAGGTCTTGTTGAACTCTTATTCGATTTGCCTAACAAGTCACTTGCAAAGTTCTCGTCTTTCCATCAATCTCACCAACTAAACTTGTACATGATCATTTGCTTAGACTAATTCTGAGTAACCTAGTCAAATTAGAACAGGTTTGATACAATTAAACAGTTTAGCATTTAGAGGCATTACAGAACCATTACAAATTTATGAGTCAGCTAGTCAATACTCCTCTTTGATTCTAGAGCTACAGACTAGTTTTTGCCTTCAGTATTTAAATCCAGGAAGTGCCTTCAATAGAATGCCATCACTCGATTCCCTGTTTTGCAATAGAAATTCTTTACTTCTCCTTTCTTTTGTTATTTTCTTAAAAAATAAAACTTTTATCTTAAAGTGTTTTGTTTTTCTATGCAACATTGGATTATTAACAATTGGTAGTTTGATTGTTCACAAAAATTTGTGTACTTTCTTTTTGTTCTATACACAAATCAGTCATGGGTTTTCTGATTTAGGGGGCTTAAGTAACAACATAATCAATGGATTGAGGGCTTGATTAGCAATATAATCAATGGATTGAACTATGACCTCCTATTTTTTAAAATACCACGAAAAAGAATTTTAGAACTAAAGCTTAAAACAATAGCTTAAGGTGTTACTCATATCATCGATGCATCTAATCAATCACTACCTGAACCTTGTTTCAGTCAATTATGCCTTTAACATATCTAATAATTCCTTATACTCCTTGGAAATAAATTTCACTAGTATATAGTCAACTTCATCAACCAGTCTATTTAGCTCTTATATAACCCTTCATCATCCTTTTCAATTCTATCTTCTCTATAAAGTTTCAGCAACATTTTTATGGTATCTAAACTGGCAATTGGTTAAAAGTTTCAAGAAAATCTACTTCAAATATTTGAGCATATCCCTTAAAAATCAATTTTGCCTTATACTTATTCACAAAGCCATCATAATTGAACTTGGTCTTATAAACCTATTGGACTCTTATAGCTTTTTTATATTTAGATTTGTCCACTAACTCTTAGGTTTGGTTCTTTTTAGTCATCTTAAGTTCCTTCTTCATTGTAACTATCTTTTTCTCATATATTGAGATTCTTCATATTTTGCACACTCTATTACAGTGATATTATGCTTTTGATAAATTTAAAAGAATAATATGGTTACCCAAATGGGTTTTCATCAACATCATCATTCTTCTCTTAAAACTCAAGCTTTTTGTTATTTTCCTAGGTCCAATTCTACCAATTTAAAAGGATAATATGGTTACTCAAATGGTTTTTCATCAACATCACCATTCTTCTCTTAAAACTCAAGCTTCATGTTATTTTCCTAGGTCCAATTCTGCCACAAAGAATTAGACATCCTTAGTAGCAATCAATTTGTTGCTTTTGGTGAATAGATTATATAGATCATTCTGATATTGAGTTGTAGCTTACAAAAATCCTTAGTTTTACTTTTTTTTTCCCAATTTGTCTTTCTTAATTTAAGGAATATAAGATAAATACAAACAACCAAATATTCTCATATTAAATATCCTTGGTGTGTAGCCAACCATGCCTCAAATGGGGACTTTTTTCATAAAGCTTTTGTTAGCAATCTATTTAGCAAAAAAAAAAAAGAGTGTATTTATAACCTCAACTCAAAAATTTTGTAGCAAACCTTTTTCATGAATCAAGCACCTATTCATCTCCACAATCATTATATTTTTTCCTCTTTATAATACTATTTTGTTAAGGAGGGTAAATTGCACTTAACTAGTGTTCAATGCTTGTTGTTGATCACTTTTATAATCAATCTGAACTTCGAGCGTGCTAGGGAGGAATTCTCCCAATATTGTGTTTGGCCTCTTATCAATATTATAAGTGGATTTTGGAAAAACTTAAAGAATATACTTCTAAGCTACCAAACTGCTAAAGAGTACTGGAATAAAATTTGAGTTAAAAGATAATTTAATTAAGGTAAAAGATGAGTACGAAAAATAAGGAAAAATTGAGATAGTAACAGGGTCTTGTTTTGTTTTTCATTGTATATTTGAGTAGTCTAGTTATCTAGTTTTTTTTAGTGTGTCCCTTGTTGACATACTAGTGTTTTATATAAACCCCTGAAAGTCAACTACCTCCAACAATTCTTATGTAATCACTCAACTTCCAACCTAGGTCCAACCATAACCACGTTCTAACTAACTGCCTCTATACACTATTACTTTTAAAGCACATGTTAATTATATATCAACTGTATGGAATTATTAAATCCTAGACTTCTTAATTGATTCTTATTTTCCAAATTTCCTAAATAATTTGTTTAACTTCTAGAAATCTTAACGACAAACTCATTTGTTTATATATATTTTCATCTCATTTGGATAGGTTTCTGTCACAAAAATTGGTCTTTATAGCTTTATTTGATAATTATTTGAATTATTGTGCCTTATATTTAATTTGAGTTTATAGGAGCAAAAATTGTCGTGTTTTGATTTAACTGTGATAAATTAATTTTTAGATAATTGAGGCTACATTAATTGTATTTCAATTGTAGGTTATTTGAAGAAATTAAAGAAAAGCGCATTAAAGAAATTAAAGAGAAGCAAAAAAAAAAAGAGGTTTTGGCGTTGGAGTTACGAGTGTGTTAGTTGAGTGAGTGTTTGACTTGGAAAAGAAATAAAAAAAAATAGACAAAAGGTAGTTAACGTTGTTGGTGTGGAGCTGAAGAAAAATAAAGGAGAGTGGCTTGTTGAATGAAAGTGGTTGTGTGTAAAGGTGATGTGCTGGTGGAGACATGCGTGCTTGGCTGGGAGAGTACAAGTCAAGTTAGCAAGTTGAGACTGCCTGTTGCGTGGTCTGGAGGGGCTGTGTTGTTGGGTAGCAGGTAGCGTTGTTGGAAGTGTTGAGTGAAGAGCTAGCTATTATGAGTGCGTGGACTCAAGAGTGGAGGAATTAGTAGGTAAAAAAGGAGACAAAAGGAAGTGGCTTGTAGAGTATGGGGAGTGGTTGAGTGGAGGTATGGAGAGTGATATGATTAAGAGTGGAGTGTGTGAAGCAGGAGATGGAGGTGAGTGTTGTGTAATTGTCTTTGGAGTGGGCCTGTTTGTGTGGTTTTGAAGAGAAAATAACGTGAGCTTGTGAGGCCTTGAGAGAAGGAGGAGTGGGGCTATTTGTGTGGATTTTGTTGTGTACGCTTGGAGTGACGTTAGCTGTTTTTGGTTGTTGGAAAAACAAATAAAAAGAAGATAACTTGCTTGAGTTGTGGGGGTGAGTAGAGTGTTGTGTGGTCTTGAGGAGGCGTTGGGCTGTTGAGTGTGAAGTAGCAGAAAACTAAAAAAAAAAAGGTGAAGCTAACGTTGGTGAGTGACATGCTGTCATTGAAGGAAGAGTGTTGTGTGGGTTGTGTGTTGCATCTTGAAGAAGAAGGAGCTGAACAATTAATTAGGCATACATGCTGAAATAGGAGAGGAGCAAGTCGGTGTTAGAAGTATCTGTGGTGTGGTCAGCTTGGCTGGTGGAAAAAGAAGCAAAGAACGTGTGTGTGTGGCTGTTGGGCGTTGAAGAAGGCAGCTGTGAGTTGGTGTGTGCGTGGATATGGAGGAGAGTGCATGCTAGCTGGAGAAATAAAAATACAAGGTGAGAGGCAGCTAGAAGTTGTGTCTTGGAGGAGTATGTGGCGTTGGCTTATGAGCTTTGAAACAAAAATAGGCAGCAGCTAGGTGAGTGTTTTAGCTGGCGTTGGAGTGGAGCTGTGAGCATGAAGTAAAGAGAAAAACATTGAGTGCAGTGGGTTTTTAAACGAAAATGGGGAGCAGGTGTTGTTAGTTGAGTGGTGTGAGTATGACTTGTGTGTATTTTTCGTTTGTGGTGCTATGTTGTGGGAGTGTGCGTGAACAGAAACTAAAAAGAAAATAAAGAGAAGAGCTGGCGTTGTTGAAAATCCTGGTGAGTGTTTGTGTGATTGAAGGTGCTGTCTTGGAGTGCGTTGGTGTGCATGGTTGGCTGAAAAAAATTTATGAAGAAAATTGAAGTTGTGTGTGCGTAAGAGTGAATACAAAATAGATGAAGAGCTGGTGGTTTTGAATGTGGGAGTAGATGTGTGAACAGTCCAACGTGAATGTCCTAGTGGTGTGAAGTGGTGAGATGAATTAATTAGTCACATCAAAAGCTAAGGAAGGCATGGCGGTAGTGGATCAATTGCATGGTCGGCAGAAAATATAACGGCGCAATTTCATATTTTCATGACTGATCACCGAATCTCAACGTCGGCAGCAACTTCAATGATTTTTTGTGGCTAATTCATTATATTAATCCTTCGGTTCAATGACAAAGGCAGGAGCTTGGAGTTTTTATAGGGGAGTTTAAACTGCATTTTTATTCTGTCCATTTAATTAATTAGTAATTCATAGATTTTACTATTTAATTATTTGGAGTTGTATTTTATGACTGGATTATTGTTTGGCGATTGATATTGTGTTGATTTCGGATTTAATTTCTTTACTTTGTTTTGGGTCAAAACTTTGTATTGAGATTTAGCGAAATTGGTAATTATTCAAGGTGGCTTGAATTATTTGGAACATTTTATCTGTTGCTAGCATTAATTTTGTT
>JANTPM010000006.1:39586650-39600772 GCA_025434745.1 Erythroxylum divaricatum | reverse complement strand
ATTGAAGGAAAGTTAATGGTGACTCCAAATCTAGGCATTCTACAGCAAGGAGCTAAGTCATGGGACCCAACACTCATTGAATTTTTTATCAATAAAAGGCCAACTTTTCTTCTGATACAAGCTTGGACCTAGAGAAATTAGAAAGGTAGAGGGCTAATGGAAGTTATGTTAATAAAGGAAAATAATCTAATCTTTACCTTCTCTTCTAAATTATAAACTCAATAGGTAATTAAAAAAGACCCTTGGCACATTTCTCAACTTCCTTCATTCCTTTAGAATTGGCAACTGGGTATGGAATAAGAGAAAATTAAATTAAAAAACATTCCTCTTTAGGTCAATATCTACAATATTCCTTTGAAATATTGGGCAACTAATGGATTGAGTACACTAGCTAGTTATTTGGGAAAAACAATTTGTATAGATGAAAACATTGCATTGAGAAAGCATATCGGATATGCATGATTATGCATGAGTATGGATATTTCTAAGGAAATGAAGTAAGGCATTCCAATCCTAAGATCTGTTGATGGGCATTCGCTAGAAGACAAGGTTTTGGTCACATACCAATGGAGGCCTTCCCTAAAAGCACAAGGTAAAGAATGGAAACTAACAGGGAAATTTTTCACTAGAGGAGATTATTAGGAGGTGACGGGGTTGGAGAAGCAAGGGTCGGGTTTGGAAAAGTAAATGTCAGGTTTAGAGAAGCAAAATACTACATATAAAAAAGGGTTGGAGGAAACTGAATATAATTCAGATAACCTTGTGAGACAAGATGGATTGGGTCAGGCTGAAAGTGAATTAACTATAAAGGATGAGAATGCCTTAGTAGAAATCCTTCCATATTCAGATCTACATGTGGAAATTCAATAGCAACTTTTGACTACCTCCCATAAGATGTCAAGGAACAATCAAGAAAGTGAAAATGAAATGGGTGAGACAAATCCATGTTATAGAGACAAGGAAATCCAACTAAGTGAGCATACCTAACAGTTGGAAGAGCAGCATAAAGGAGCTACTCAAGAGGAACATTTTGAATAATTATGTTCACAGAAAAGTAATAGGAGCAGTAGGAAAGGTTCCTACTGCTCCTATTAAATTGCGAGTTCAACTAATAAAAAAAAGTTACCAAATTTCATGCATCATTTGCGCATGCTTTCTTACGTAAGAACATTGATTGGGATTTTTTCAAGGAAAAACAAGAGAAGGTTTAGAAATTTTTTTAAGGCACCAAAAATGAAATGACAACTAAGCTTCAAAACCCTTTTAGGAGATAATCATGTAGCTTAGTGTTAGACTCCTAAGTCTGAGATAATAGAATCTTGCAGGCATTGGTGAATCTTAACCAGTGTTCAACAGACGGAACAACGAAACAAGGCAAAGACTTGTAAGGAGGCAAGGAGAAAAAGGGACATTGTTAAGCGTTGGCATGCATTGCTACACATTGGATGAAATCTTTGACAAGACGCTAGAATCAGATGTGGGACCAATTGAAGGCTTGAGATGAACATCGAGTGGAAAGTTAGCTAGATCACGCGCATGATGGGAATATGCAAGAGGTCCAAGGTGACTTAGATCAAGCATGGTTCAAGTTTTAGGAGAGTTTCGAATCTTGTATGAGTTGACTTGCCTAAGGTTGGATTCTTGAAGGATTAAGGACTTAGTGTGTGCTCAAGTGGACGGATTATGGTTACTGGAGTTGGTGTGGGTAAGCATTAGACATACTAGTGTGTTATTGGCTTGAATGGCTCATCATCCACTGATAAAGATGAAGAGATCTTGGGTGATGTGGCAGATAAGATCATATTGAATGAACATCAACTTTAAGAGATAAAAATCATGTGGAATGATCATTTGAAAATAGAGGAGATCTTTGTGGATATGGATAGATCATTCCTAAGTGTAATCTTTTATCTTGTTATTGTGATGTAGCTTAATCCTATTAGATATAGTCCTAATTAGATGGGGATGTCAACTATTAGTTAGTACGATGTAATCTTATAAGGATAAGATATTATAAGATTGTAATTTTAGCTAGTAGAGTTCTATTAATATTCTAACTTAGTCATCTAGAGGTGCCTATAAATAGCTCATTTGAGCCTTGCTCTTCTCAATAACAAGAAGGGATGACGAGTGTGGGAGACACTTAGAGATTGAGAAAGTATTCCTTTGTATACTTTGAGGGAAGTAATAAAGGTTGGCTTTTAAGTTGTATCTCTTTCTTGTGTTCTTATTGTTTCCATGATTATTTAGTTCTTTCGTGATTTTCTTATAAGGGTGTGAGAGCGAAATACTGCGATACCAAACCTTTGTGTTTCGTACCGATCGGTACCAAGCAAAATTTTCGATATCGACAGTCGGTACCAAACCTTTGTGTTTCGTACAATTTTTCGACTGGTGCTGACCAATACGATACAAAGCTCATAATATTATATTCTATTGAATTCTATCAGAACCCAAGTAATTTAGTAAATCTCCCTTGAAATGTAAAACACAGGTGTAATGGTCAAATTGTTGTTTGATATGTTCAAGGCAATGATTAAACGGTTCAATTATAAAAAATTTGAACCGTCTAACATAATCGATTTTTAACTTTTTGTTTAATTTATTTTAGAGTTAATTACAAAGAAATTTCAACTTCACTTAATTTTACAATTATATCCCGAACTTAAAAAAGTGACAATTAAATATTCAAATTTGTAATTTTTTTCAATTCTAACTCGATGTTAGTATTTTCGTTAACACTGCTGAAGTGGCTTGCCACATAAGACAAAAACATTAAACACTTTTACACGTTAAACTTAATTGATTTTAACTAATTAAGTTTAACTAAATTACATCGTTTTTGATTAAAATCTCTAAATCAAACTTGTTGTCGAAATTGCCGAAATTGAAAACCTTAAAGCAATTCGTTCTTGCGTATAAAAAATAGATCCTAGGGTAATAAATTAGGATTTCATTCAAATTGTTAGAAACTATATGGTTGTCATCTTGCACCAGTATGACAGAGTATCATTGTTGTCTCACACCAATATGAAATAGTATGATTTAAGGATTTCAATCTCAAAACAATGTAGTTTAGTTAAATTTAATTAAGTTTGACTTGTATAAATGTTTAAGATTTCTGTCTGATGTGACAAGTCACGTCAACAACGCTAACAGAAATACCAATCAGACTAGAATTAAAAAAAAATTGAAAGTTCGAGTACTTAACTGCTACTTTTTAAAGTTCAGACTATAATTGTAAAATTGAGTAAAGTTTGAGAATTTTTTAAATAATTAACCCTTTACTTTAATAACTCTTGATTGATTAATTTATTAATTAACAAATCAATTTTCATAAATAAATAAGTTCTTATAAATTAAAATAAATCAATTAATTTTTATTTAACAATATATTTTTCAATTAAACTTAAAAATTTTCAATAAGTAAGAACAATCTCTTTTAGTCATATTTTAAATTCTTTAATTTTACTTAATATTTACTCAATTTTATGATTTACAATAATGATTAAATTTTTTAAACCTTAAACCTCTCATCTTATATATTTATCTTCATGTCCGAGTTTTAAAACATTAATTCAATGTCTAAGAATAAGATTCTGATTATAATACAGGTGATTAAACTTCATAAACTATACTAAAGGTGCCCAACAAGTCCGCTCTAACTTAAAGTCCGTTGGCATCTGAAACTAGACCAGTAAACCACTTCTAGAGAGCTTCGTGATTATAGCAATGAGTAACTTTCTATCCTGCCAATTGCTTCAAGGCCAACTAGTCAATAAGACGTGTTAAGTTCATTTTTTGTTTAATAAAACCTGTTGTCACTATTTTTAAATACATATTGAATAAATTCTAATCTATCTCATCACAATACAATTCGAACCTTCAACCTTTAAGGTTGAAAAGCTCCTAGAAAACTTGCTTCCAATTATTCCTACAGAAGCATGACAGTATTTCACTTTGAGCTGTTAGCAAGTTACAAACTAAAGTACTCGATGTAGCGAAATTTAAGTTTCAATTGGCCATCACAGCACTCTTGACAATGATGTAAATCAAATACGTGATAGGCGTGTTCCATGTAATCTAAATCCAGTGAAAGAGGCCCTGCAACCACCCAATAGCGAATACCCTTCTTCAACTTCACTCCTGCCCACCAAACGGTGGTCGAAAAGGAAATATAAACACACGTAACTATCCCAAAACGAAATGATGGAAAACAAACTACCAAGTGAAAACATATGTGCAGCTTTGATTTGTGAATTAGAACATTGTCAGCACAGCAATTAGGTGCCAAGCTGACAGCTCAATTGAATATAAAACTTGAAACAAAAGCAAAGGGTACTTTCCTTTCCTTCTTCCTCACTCAAGAGAACACTGTAGGAAGAGATCATAACGATAAAGTCACATGAAACCCCACCTGTAGCTCCAGAGGGTACGTGTTTTTAGCAGACTGGTGCAGAAAGACAGGGCAAGAGAAAAAAATGCCCCCAGAAGTACCTCATCACCGCTTTGTTGTGGCTCCTCAAGTTACGTTTCCATCCCCAAGTTCACCCGAAGCAGAAGTCCATCTGCTAACTGGCCGTAAACATTTCAGAGCAACTCAAGGTATGAACGTTCCTGGAAGAAGATATATTCTGTTGCTTGTTTTCATTTTATCAACCATCTCAGTCCTTAGACTTCTTAGGCTTGCAATCACCACTTCAACCTCTTCCTCTCCATTGCCTGCTTTGCATACTTCACAACAAAAATGTTCCCATCCTTCTCCAGCTTGTGACAATGTGCCATCACATAGGCTTAGCAACCTACGAACTCAACATAATACTTCTGCCAATCTAACAGAAATGGAATTTAAACTTCTATCCAATCTCATTAAAAAAAAAAGCCCGTGCAACCTCCTCATCTTTGGACTGGAGCCACAGTACATGAAGCTCTCCTCCATCAACTCAGGCGGAATCACCATATTTCTAGAGGATGATCCTGACAAGATAAGTTCAATCAAAGAGAAATTCAACAGTACCCGAATCTACAAGGTTGAACACCGGATACCTTCAAAAGAGGCTTACAAGCTGCTTAAGAATGCAAGGAAAAGCACAGCCTGTGCACCTAGGGAAGGAATGCTGCAAAATGCAACATGCAAACTTGCACTGAAAAATTTACCACCAGAAGTTTATCAGCTTAAGTGGGATGTAATAGTTGTGGATGGACCAAGCGGACACTCACTGGAGGCTCCAGGCCGGATGGCTTCTATCTACACAGCTAGCATGATAGCTAGAGCGGGAAACACAGTAGATGTTGTGGTACATGATACACATCGAACAATTGAGAAGTGGTTTTCATGGGAGTTCCTTGGTGATGACAATTTGGTTTCTTCTAAAGGGAAGCTCTGGAATTTTAGGATCACAGGTATATCAAACTCCACACGGTTTTGAAAAAAAAAAAAAGCAACTTTCACAGGGTGATGGTCAATCCCCTGATCTGAGAACAACAACAATCTAGTACCTTGATTGTTAAAATGATATTGTGAGAACGAGCAACTTAGATGCGAAGTTCAAAACGTCATGACCAGCACTTCTATGTTATGCCACAGAATCGAAAAGAATACAAATGAAGGGTTGAGATCCGGAAAATATCATGTAAATATTGTAGAGCTAAGACAAATCTCTAGTAACAGTTAATGATTGCCTGAACGCATGAAGTCTTTCAATAGGACGGCAGGCAAAATCCAAAGATCAGCCCATATCTGTTTTCTACTCAGCTCGAGGCCATTTGAGACCTCAGGTTTGCGGAATTGAAAATGTGAAGTTGCCACAAGAAGCAATCCTAAATACATCAAAATTTGAGGTAGTGAGCTTGTATAGCTTTGTAGGCGAAAGTAGATAGTACAATATTGCTTTGTAATGTCTGTGAAAAATCGACACCAACTTCTCACAGATGACATTCAGAGATTCTTTGGTGCAGTGGATATCATTGTGATACATTTAAGCATTGGATTTCCATTGTCATATGCTCAAGTAAAGAAAAGTGTTTGAAAGGTTTTCCACATATGCACGGAATCTTGTATTTGATTTTAACGAAATCATCATACTTGTGCATTATTTAAACATATCCCAGTCAGTATAATTGCAGGAGCATTGAAGGAGAATAAACAACTATGACATGCGCAAAATTGTAATGATTACAAATAGAAACCATCAAAGCTAAACAGAAGATGATAACAATTCGCAGAAGAATATGCAATTTCTCTTACTAACATTACAAGCCCCAACATCTTTCTTCTTCAGAACAGGCACCAGAAAACATTTGCTTTTATCCTCCCTGCTCTGTAGAAAACAAACGAAAGAGTGAAGTTAGGGGAATGTATAAATAAAATTGTACCATATGGTGGTTTGACAAAGCACAAGTTGAGGAAACTAATCAGAACTGAGATCACAGATACGCCAAAATGCCAGGCTAACTACAATATTATCGACAATCAAAATTTAGTTTGTTATAGTTAAAAATCTACCAGTTGAGCAGTGAGCAACAGCTAAATGCCAAATCACAATAATTGCTGCATCTTTTGCAGTTCTGTTAGGTGAACTATATTCATACTTCACATTAAATCTATTAGAGGCTGAAGAAAAACTGTTAGAAAACTTTATATTATTTCTGTATAATACTTTCTGAACTGATGAAAAATTTGTTTGGATCTGATTTTGCAGAGATGGAAGATTGCAAGAAAGTAAAGAAAATACACAGGGTTTACTTGGTTCAATAGCACAAAGCTATCTACGTCCAAGGATCAATTATACACACTGGTTTTACTAGGATCAGAAAAAAAAAGGTATACAAGAGATTGAGTGTTTCCCTGAAACACTTGCAAGAGTTTCTCACAAACTCCCTAGTACACTTTGATAGGTACTCTAGCACTCTCTCTAATTTTTCTCTGAGCGTAAAGACTGAATGTATACAGAGGATTTGTAAACTTGTAGTTGTGTTGTTCTCTGCGTATTTTTGAATGCTTGAGACTTTGTCTATTTATAAGTGTTGTGGATGAATTGCTACCTTCGGATGATAACCATAAGCCTTTGACTTAGTCCAAATACCCATGCCTTATCAAGTGACTTTATTAAAGATTCCACCTTTAATAATCTTGTTCTTTCTCACATGCCTTTGACTGGGTCCAACAGTGTGCATGCCTTTGTCCACGTGATTTACTTGAAATGCCTCCCATCATACTTTAATATATATCCAAATGAAGTGTTGCGTTTTTGGCTATGCTTAATGTGCCTCACGTGTGTCTGAACAAAAGTGACTTAGGTGAGTTAATAACTTCAGATAGCTGCCTTTGGAACTTTCGAGAGTCACCCATTTCATGTCTCAGCTATTCTTCTTTCTCTTTTGCTTCGACTCATCATCTGTAGCATTGATCTGTAGTGCTTTAGTGATGATTTTTAAAGAATCATGTGTTTTTCTTCACAAAAATTCATCAACTAAATAGTTGGATACAGCAGTAGCAACTACTAAACATAGCAGTAGAATGGAAATTTGACAAGCAGATATAGATCAAGGACCTCTGCATGTAACATAAAGGCACGTAATATGCAAAATAAAACATTTTGCATCTAATGGAGGCACAGAAGAGCCAAGGTAACATCTTATCCACACTTTTCAAGAGACAACAGGATACTTGAGTCGAGCAATTTTAAGAAACAAAAATCCAAAAACCACATCTTCAAATGATTCAAAGACTTTACCATACCTTAGACACATCAGCACTTCTTGTGATTCGGAAAATACTTTTGGCATCGTCCTTGATCCTTGATTCAGATTGCAAACTTTGCAGAACTGGTACTCAGATTGCAAACTGTGAATTTCGAATTCTAAGGAACCGGAAAATAAGAAAAAAAATCCTATAATCAATGGAATGGTAAATATATGATATTTGTTTCAACTTTAATTTTTGGTTTTTATTTTTATTTTTAGATTTGATAAAAAATCTATTTGTTTTAGTTTTGGTATGAATAATAAAAAGTGATCTTTTATGTTTCTATTTTTTCTTTATACTATATTATTTAATTATTTTATGTTAATTATTAATACAACTTTAATTTAATTTGTTAATTACTTAATAAATATACTTTAATTTTAAATTATCTTCAAAATATATAAATTTTCTATAAATTTTACTTTAATAATTTAAAATATATATTAACAAATAAACAAATAAATTTTAAATAAAAATTTAATTGATAAATTGCTTATTTTAATAAAATATATTAATTTTATTGATAATTTAATAATATATATTAGATCAGAGATTAAAATAAATTATTTATTTATATAATTTATAAAAATTAATTTATCTTTAAGTTTTATCTAATTTGTAAATAATATTAAAAATATAACTACTTTGGTATTAACAACCAAAAAGTCTATATTTTTATTTAAAAAACTAAAAGTTATTTTAATTGATTGTTCTTTAACACTTAGAAATATTTGAGAAACTATTTTAATGATTCAAAACAAATGTTGTGGCTTTTAGTTTTAGTTTTATTTCTATTTTTTGTTATAGTTTTTGGCTTCTTCATGTTTTTTATTTCTATTTTTTGTTATAAAAAACTTGTTTAGTTGGTGTTTATAATAAAAAACTAAAAACTAAAAACTAAAACTTGTTTAGTTAATATTTTTGTAATAAAAATGAAAATAAAAATATTTTTAATTTCTTCATCCTATTTTTAATTATACTATTTGATATTAATATTAATTTAATTATTTTTAATATATTAAAATTTATTATTAAATTTAAACTTGGTTATTTGAAATATATCAAATTGTATTGTTAAATTAATTAATTCTCATTATGAATAAAAATAAAAATGTGCAAATATTTAGTATAATTATAGAAATTTACCCATTAAGTTTATATAATAAAAGTTTATAAAATAAAAAATTTTATATTAAGTGATTCTAATTTATAAAAGATATTCATCATACTATAATGTTTTAAAAAATAATAACAATATCACTTAAACAAAGAAACATAAATCAATTATAACTAATATAAACATTTCATATTTTCTAGTAATTTCATCCCACTTTCGAGGCATACTTCGAAATTGTGCTAAAGTGATATTATAATTACTTAATAACTTACATCTTTATTTGTACTTTCCATAATTTACTCTTAATTTTCAACACATACGTTAAATAATTCATCACTTTGTTCTTGCATCCTTCTTATGTATTCAATGATAAAGAGTCACAATGGGTCAAAAAGGCATATTATACTAGAATAAAAAGAGCTAGTAAAGTAGCAATTTCTTCTCTTTTCTCTAATCTTGTGAAAGCATCTTCCTAACCAAATTTGAATTGAAGACAAATCCATTTGAGCAATGAAGGGATGATGTGGACTTGACTGCCCAATTAAGAGATCCACTAGATGTGTATGCTAGATTAATTTCAAGAGTTGGAGTTCAAGAAAAGTTGAAAGAAAAACCTCATAAATTATGGCTAATTTTGTCTTTTAAGGTTAATTAATCATTAGATTCTTTATTTTATTGTAATTGAGCTATACTTTACTTAATTATAAATATGAAAATGTGTATAATAAGTAAAAATGAGGTTTTTCTGATTCTTCATATCATAACTCGGCATGTTTAAAAGTATAGGAAATCCTAATTTTATAATGTCAAAAAATCTTCATATAAAATTTATTAATGAAAAATGCTTATAGTTAAACAATTTTTGTGGACTTTGAGTTCTTCCTCTTCCTATGTAATCTTGTAAATGACATCTTTCACTTTAATACAGTAAAAAAAAATCCAAGCATATTACTAAAGCACGAATCAACTAGTTAAAACTTACTTAATATATAAAGAACATGATATTAACATAAAGCTATTGCTTTATTTATTTAAAATAATATATTATCTAGTGAAGGCATATGAAATTGATTTGTTGGACTTGTTACTGTTTCTAAAAGGACTTGAAAGTCATTTGTAATACATCCCCATCCAAGCATTACACTTGTGAAATGCATGTCAATTGAGCAATAACATGTAATATTTAAGGTTGGATCAGTTCCTTTACCTCGATATGGTATTTGTTTATTGGTTGGAGCACATATATCAATATATGTGTACCATCTATTACTTCAATGAAATCCTTAAAAAATTGTATTATTAAGATAGTTAATTGAATATAAGGATATAATAAAAATAATAATTAAATAGATGAATAGATATGAAAATATGGAAAATATTTTGAATTATGCTAAATTATAGAAGGCATATTGGCAAAGGATGATGAAGTAATGACATTTTGTAATATGATTAAATGCATATAGGACTCTATGAAAATACTTTAAAATTGTCTAGGTTGAATGTTTAAAGTGCTCTTCATCTAATTGTCTCACTATGCCCTATAGTTATTAAGAACATTGCAATTTGTTCCTCCATAGTCAAATAATTTATTGGTTTTAAGCCTCTTAAACTCTTAAATTTAATACATAAGCTTAAGAAGAATATCTTATTCATTATTAAGTTCTTACAAATCCTTGTTCAATTTTCATTCAAAGGCTCAAATATACAATCATGATTTGATAGACCAAATATTCCACATAGTTGCTTGTGTAGATAAAAATATTCATTCTCTTTTTTAACTAAAGAAGTAATAACTACCTTCATCAGTTCATCATTTGAATTTGATTCAAAATTCGATAAAGAGAGCATGTATCTACAATATCAATATTAATAATCAATAAAGATACTTAAATATAAATGCTAAAATGATTATGAAACATCATAATATTCAACATAAATTTAAAAAGTTCATATAAAACATTGTATCAAAAGACGTTAATATGCATTAACATAAAAAAAACTAAAGATATTTAATCAAATTTATTTCTTCGCATTTTATATCTTCATAAAAATCTCCTTAAAAAGTGGAGAATTATGTAAAGCCTTTACTGTTTTTCCATAATGCACACCCTCGACACCTAAGTTATGTAAGGAATTTAAACATTCCATCATTATATTAGTCTCTTAATTAATTGATGAAGCTTTAAATCCATCATCTATAGTGTATGTCGTTAAGGCTAGTTTTTCTTAAGTTAATCATTTTTTCTTTTTGATTGTTCACCAATCGTAATCAAGATCTTTTCTATAATATTAGAATATGTCATCTTTGCCTTCTTCTTTTTAAGAGATTTCTTTTAAAAGAAAAATTTGCAACTTGGTCTATTTTTTCATTGAGTGCATAAGCCTCATCACTATCCATTCCTTATTTCTCTTTTGTACTACTTGATACAGATTTTATTGATGAATGCGCTTGCAAACCAATTGCAGTTGTATCTAAAAAATATGACACAATTATAAAAAAATCCTTGCATAATTTTACTTGAATATGTAAACCATTTTATGCACCTACAATGGTGAAAAGTGTATGAGTAAAAATAATAATAAATGTATTTTACCTTAAATAGATTTTTCCTACATTCATATTTAGCATTAACTTTACTAATGAAGGAGTTGTAATCGATTCCTATCTCCTTGAGAAAGTTATTTAAATTCTTCAATCTAACCTTATTGCATTATATTTATTGGATTATTTTCAATAGTGATGGGGAATGGATTGATTGGGAGTCCGGTCTACCGCATATGTTATTGGATTATTATCGACAACTCTTTACTTCCTCATGTGGTGATACTAACCCGATTTTAGACCATGTCACTCCTAAGGTATCCTCTATGCAAAATGAATTGCTAGTGACTCCATACACGGAAGAGGAGGTACGCCAAGCACTATTCTCCATGCATCCCGATAAATCACCGGGGCCGGATGGTTTCAATCCAGGATTTTTCCAAACATACTGGGATATCGTTGGAACGGAGGTCACTCGATCATGTCTGAACACGTTGAACGACAATGCGTCTATGCCTGGAATAAATCGAACAAACATCATTCTTATCCCAAAGAAAAAAGAGCCAGAAATAATAGCTGATTTGAGGCCTATTTCATTGAGCAATGTCACTGATCGTATAGTTTGCAAAGCCATGGCCAACAGACTAAAACAGATTATGCCTCAAATTATCTCGGACACGCAAAGTGCTTTTATCCCAAATAGGTTGATTACTGATAACATTATAGTAGCTTATGAGATTTTTCATTCGCTCAAGCGGAAAACACAAGGAAAGACGGGTTATCTAGCACTGAAGACTGATATGAGCAAGGCGTATGACCGAGTTGAATGGGAGTATTTGCAGCAAGTCATGTTAAAATTGGGGTTTAATAACATATGGGTCTCGAAGATTATGAATATCGTCACATCGATCATTTTTTCACTCGAGGGAACAATGAATACGGGTCTTTGATTCCTAGTAGAGGATTGCGTCAAGGAGATCCACTATCTCCTTATTTGTTCATTATATGTGCGGAGGGCCTATCAGCTAGCCTATAACACTTACAGGCACAAGGGCGCATCCATGGGACTGTAATCGCCAGAGGAGCTCCTTCGATGTCGCATCTGTTTTTTGCAGATGATGCTATGTTCTTTGTTCGGGCTACTCAATAGGAGGCCATACAGTTGAAAACTATCCTACAGATATATGAGAACGGGTCGGGCCAGAAAATAAATTTTGATAAATCAAGTATCTCTTTTACTCCCAACACTACGCCTACACTGAAGCATGCGATATGTCAAATTTTGGGGGTTGTAGAGATTGAAGGTCATACGAACTATTTGGGTATGCCGTCAGTCATAGGTAGAGGTAAACGACAAATATTTCATTATGTGGTTGAAAAGCTTACCAGAAGATTACACGGATGGAAGGCAAAAATTTTATCTAAAGCTGGCAAAGATGTATTGTTGAGGACGGTTGCACAGGCTATGCCGAATTATCTTATGTCACTGTTTTTATTACCTATGGATACTTGCAAAGAACTGGAGACGTTGATGAATGGATTTTTTTGGCACAACGGAGGACGAAACAGTCAAGGTATTCGCTGGTTACGATGGCAGCGATTAGCCATACCAAAGATTTATGGAGGTCTGGGATACAGGGATTTGAGGCAATTTAATCTAGCTCTCTTGGCAAAACAAGGATGGCGAATTCTCAAGTATCCAACGTCGACGGCATCAAACATTCTTAATGCTAGATATTTTCCCAAGACTGATTTTTTTCCGCAGAGTTAGGTAATAATCCCAGTCAAATCTGGAGAAGCATTCATCAGGCTAAAGCAGTTCTCATTCCAGGCTGTAGACGAAGAGTAGGAGACGGACACCAGATTGATATATGGAGGGACCCATGGCTTATTGATGACGACCCATTTATACAAACTCAACCCAACACACAGTTCCAATATGTAGCAGAGCTTATTCAGAACCATCGGTGGAATGAAGATCGGATCAAGGAAGTTTGTGATCACCGCGATGCTAACCTTATCCTCCGCATACCACTCAGTTTCTCCAGATGCAATGATGAGTGGATGTGGATCTTCAACAATCAAGGGGAGTACAAAGTGAAAGAAGGTTATCGCTTAATCATAGAGGACGCGAATCTGGAGCTGAGAGACGTCGGTTTTCCATGGGAGAAACTGTGGAAACTGCAAATCCCAGGTAAAATCAAACTTTTTATCTGGCGTATTTTGAGACATGCTCTCCCTTGCAGAGCAAATATTCAAAGGCGACATGTTGATATCAATGCTACTTGCCCATTATGTGATAAAGCTACAGAGGATGAACACCATTTATTTCTTCACTGTGAATTGGCTACTTCTGTTTGGACCAACGCTTTGGTAGACTGGCACGTGCCCTCTACGGCCACCGTCCATCAGTGGCTTGCTTCAGTTATGATTGGGCTTTCAATGGCCCAAGTAGAGGTAATTTGCATGCTTTTATGGAGTTTGTGGACTACACGCAATGAAGTTGTCTGGCATCAAAATCATCAGAATCCATCCAGCATTATTAGTCGAGCCAATTCCACACTTCTCGAGTGGCAATCTGCTCACAAGCGTCTCACTACCACATCCTCCACGCATCATCCATCTCATCCCAAGTGGACAGCTCCACCACCGAACCATTTTAAATGCAATGTTGATGTGGCCCTTTTACCTTCTGGATTTTATGGGCTAGGAATGG
>JANTPM010000006.1:39562379-39586550 GCA_025434745.1 Erythroxylum divaricatum | reverse complement strand
ATACTGCTTTTGTTAAGAGATCAGCGAATCAGGTTGCTCATAGTTTAGCTAGGGTGGCTGATTCTATGTCTGGTTTTAAATGGGGGGTATGCCCTCCAACTTTTTTGTATGACATTTTATCTTTGGATTTGAATAATATACGCTGAGCGCAAGAGACCAAGTTTCAAAAAAAAAATTAAGCATCAATATTCTCTTTATTGAATTTTGTTTGAAGACTTACCTTAATATTCTTTCAACTAGATTTAGAAAAGGTAGTAGTTGTTCGATTTTCCTTTTTCATTTCTTCAATCATTAATGAGATTAAATGCATCTTTATGGCATCATTTCATACTCCATCCTTTTTATTTATTTCTATGTAATCATTATAATCGTTTATATTGTTTAAAGCTTCCATTACTAGAAGTAATTGCATATTAGTGACAATAGAAAAACAAAAAATAGGATATTAGTTAATAAATTTCATTACAAGCTTCATTATCTTTATTTCAAAATGGAAGTTGCATGTAAGCTTGCTATGATTTTACAAATATAATGTAAGGATAAAGGAAAGTTTGCAAAGAATCATCTCATGTTGTTCATAAAAAATCTCCTAAATAATTAAGATTGATAATTTGACAGTACATTCTTATTTTCAAGTTGAATACTGCAACTTACATTGACTAAGTGGCTTCAACTTCAGTAATATTATCACATCATTTTACAACTTATATCATTTGACAACTTTCCCTTATAGGGGACTAGGCTATTTTTTTACTACCAAAATTCTCTATTAAAACCTGTAGCAATATAAAAACTCATATTTTATTAGTACAATCATGAGAAGCAAATAAATCAGCTTGCACTTATAGAAGGAACAAATTTATTCTTTTTGTCATTTTATTAAACATCAGGAGTCTAATCTTTCTTATCCCTAATTAATTTAGAAATTAAACTAAAAATCAATTACTGAGAAACCAAATCATTATTAAATGTTGAAAATTTACAGGTGGGATAATCCCACATTGGAAAGAAACATAAGGATGAAATGTATCATATACTAAGATATGATTCATAATCTATTGCTTTAAGGTTTTAAGTTAAGATATAATGTTCTAGTTGTATATGACTCATTTGAACTAGGTCTATTTTTTTCCCCAAAAATCGCCTCAAAATCTATCAATGGTATTAGAGTTAGGTTAGCAAAGCTCAATGAATAGGCATTCATGGATTTGGGTAAGAAGAATGGTGATCCATAGAGTGATTGAAATGACCTTGCATTAACATAGGTTGAGAGGGGTTAGTCCAGTATGGATGTACCCACTTGTAAGGGGGAGATGTTGCAAAATTTACAAGTGGGATAATCCTACATTGGAAATAAACACAAAGGTGGAGTGCCTTATATACTAGGACAAGACTCATCACCTATTACCTTAAGGTTTTAGGTTGAGATATCCTGCCCTAGTTTCACATAGGCTCATCTAGACTTAGTCCAAATTTTCCTCAAAGTCTCATTAAAATCCATCAATAACTTTGCACAAAAGTTGTAGGATATCAACTTAGAGAAAGAAAAAAAAAGTAACAAAGATAAGAAAACATCATATCCTCATTCTCTTTTACTATTCTTTTCTACCAAAGCACTAGCTTGAGCTAATATAAAAGTTACAAAATAAAATGTAGACTTCCTTTTTTATTTCATGCTCTAGTGTTTGTTTGGTTCTTAAACTTAAACAATATGTTATAGAAACTTCTATTCTATGTGTTTGTGTTGCATTTATAACCCCACCAAATCTATACCCTCATTCTCCTCTCTTATTTATTACACCCTCTTTCTTCCTTTAAGTTCCAACTCCATCAACCCCCTCCAAAAGATTTTCTTTTCTCATAAAGAAAAAGCCTATGAGAATATCAAAAATATAGTAGTCTAGTACCAACTATATAGTTCCTCTTATAATGCCATCTTTTTTTTTCCTCTATTTCCTCTTTTTTTGTGGTAGTTATGCATAGGCTTTCAGTAGTCATATATGAGCATTCAATATTATCACAAACAAGGTATAAAAATCATTATTAGGGATTTATCTATGAGGTTATTAATGTTCCTTATAAAAAACACATCGGAACAATTTGGAAACAACAACAACCCAGACATATGGTTGTGATTTCTAATTATGCATCACATCACTAAAAGGTTGTAACCTTTTAAAGCTTTTGACCTGAACAACTTCAAATTCATAAATAGGTCACTCGTGACAAACTAGACATAGATGAAAAATGACAAACTAGGAAAATGAGATAAACAAAAAGGTCAAAGAAACTATAGAAGAAAAACAACCAATGATAGAAAAGATGTAAGATTTATATACATAGGTTTGGATGGTGGATTGATTAATGAAAAATTTTAACACAAACCAATGAAAGTAATTTTTCAATAAATAAAAGAAGACCAAGATTAATTTTTGAGAACTAACTTAATGAAAAGACCAAGATCAATTTTTGCGAGCTTTTTGCATTGACCAAAAAAGAAAACTTAGTACAACTTTTCAACACGAGTTGGAGAAGAATAAAAACACATGAAAAAACCATCTTTCATTTTACAAAGGCCAAATTTCATAAGAAGAAAGAAACAAAATAGAGAGAAAAAATAGTTGAGGACAAAACAAAGTGGCTATAAAAGAGAGAAGCAAGAAGTAGATTTGTGTATAAGAGGTTTGTTGCAAGTATAATGAAAAGAAAGAGGGGGAATAGATCAATAAAAGTGAAAGTATAACAATAGGAGTAGAACAAGAAAAAGAAATAGAACCTCTTGTTGTTTCTTTGGCCAAGAAAACATGTTGTGAAAACATATAAAAGATCTTTTTTTGTGTTTTTTGTAATTATGTTGTGTTTTTTTAATTTGAAAACTAAAAGCCAAAGCTATTTGTTCCAAACAAGTTTTTATCTTTATTTTTTTTTCACAACCAAAACAAAAAAAACCATAAAAATAAATAGAACCAAACACCTAAAGGCTTGTTTAGTTTTATTTATTTGTAGTTTTCTATTTTCTATTTTATTTATATTTCTTTCAAACAAAAAAAATTATGTTGGTTGTTATTGATAATGTAATTATATTCTTATTAATGATAATAATGAAATATTATATAAAAATTAAGATAAATTAAATTTATAAATTAGTTAAGTAAATAAACTTATTTTAATCTCTTAAATAATATTTACTAATATATATTTTATTAAAATAAATAATTTAATAAGGATGATGATGATGATGATGAAATAATTTAATAAGGAAAATTTTATTTTTAAATAAAATTTATTTTAATATATATTTTAGTTTTAAAATTAATTTTGTTTCATATATATGTCTTTTAAGATGTTTTAAATTTAAAGGATATTTATAATTATTAAATTTCAAAAAATAAAATTAAAATCAATCATAAAATTAAAATAAATTAACTAAATAAATTATATTTATCATAATTTTTATTAGTAGTTAACATTGAAAAATCAAATAATATATTTTAGTTGATGACAAATCATTTTATAACAAAAAATGAAATAGAAAACAAAACTAGTTTACATAAAATAATTATAAATATTATAAATTAAAAACTTAAATAAACAAATTTTTTACTGAATTTTACTTGTTTATGAAAATAAGTTTTAGGATTACCCCAAAATTATATTATTGACAAAAGGTGGATGGATAAAACTAAACAAAACATACGGCTGGATTGTTCTGTTTTTTTTTTTTGAAGGAAAAAAAAAAAGATAGATGACGATCTCTTTTGAGTATATCTTTTCCCTTCTATCAGCTTTTGATATTTGAAAAGAAAGAAACAAAAAAAGGTGGCGTTCTTGATCCCAGCTGTTAGGCCAGTCATTAATGCAAAAGATGTGATTCACATAACCACACCGATGTCACAGTGACTATGAGATCTTCAGCCCCACCAGTAACCTTGCCTAACTTTCTACGTAAGCTGACCCTTTTTCCTCTTGTCAAGGATGAAACAGTTCTGGACCCATTTCATATCCTACTCTGTTCTTCTCATCCTAATTTTTTTTCTGTGAAATCTGTAACCAAAGTTCAAGAGAGTTTCTCACATGACATGGATGAACTCCACCGTCTCTTGTTCCCTACTAATTCTAATACCCACTCTTCACCTGCTTCCAAAATGTTAACCATAAATGATTGCTCCTGCAATAAACATGAATTTGGCAGGAGTACATTGTAGCATTTACATGTGATGTGCCTGAATGTGCAATTCAGGCAAGGTAACGGAGTGTGTCGTATCCCCAACGGAATCGACCAAGACTTCCTTAGTTATGACAATGAGAGAAACATGGTACAGGAGACAATTATAGGCACTAGCGAGTGGTACAGGGTCGCTACAATTCATGTAAGTACTGGAAATGGATCTGTGATTCGACATCTGCCATGGATTCATAATTAGACATACAGTATCACTTGAGGGTAATGTATGGACAATCTGAAAAGACAAATATTAAGGTTTTTATCATTATGACTTGTTTGATGGTTCAGCTTAGGATGTCCTACAACTTTTTCAACTTTATGAAGGAATCGATTACTCCTGCATTTCTCTCATTGTATCCAAATAAAAGATAAAAGACAAAAGCAACTAATAATGCAAAGTGGTCAATGTCAGAGTACTGTCTTTGATTACTATGATTATCACGTAATTATCTGATTCAATGAACAATTTTTTTGTTAGTTTCCACCCCAATTCATGATTGGTCTATCATAACTTATAATACCAAAAGCAACCTTCAACACCTCAATCTAATGCAAGAACCAGAAGCAGAACTCTCCTACTGTTTCATTAGCTTCATCCCTGCTGTTCAAAGTTATCCTTCCTAGCACCGGGAAGCTTGAAAATTGTCGTAACATCTTATAAAAGTTTACATGGTTGTGAAGGCAAGAGAAAAAATGATCATAAAGTGAAAAATTAAGCTTAACTTGTGAAACTTAAACAAGAATCTGTGCTTAAATTAAGTGTTTTTTTTTTTTTTTGCATACCTTGATGTTGCGTATGTAGCTTTCAGCAGGCCCTGATTGTTGAAACTTGAAGATCCTCTGCCCCCACCAGATTATGTCTTGACCTGAGCAAAAGAATCAATTCAGTGTATTATTGAAGCCACACTTGACAGATTAACTGCATTCTGAGAAATGTGTTTAGAGGTTGCTGACAAATCAAGCTAATTTCGTTCTCCCGACATCTTGAAAGGGCCACTGTTCACTGCTCTGACTGGTGCTTTGAGTTGAGTCATCCTATCCAAAAATGTCTCTTTTGTGTTGGATCCCAGACAGAGATAGTGGGTGTTTGGTTGCTGATGAGCAAAAGTTAAGAGCTTCATTACAAGTGGATACAGCTATTCTGTCATGTTGTTGATGAATTTTACTTGCTTTTTGTTCCGATTCATTTGCCTTTCTATCAATATCAAGGTTCTGAACTTGACTCTGGTAGCGTCAGGTTTGACTCGTGCGGCCTTGCACTATAGATTCTATACAACTAGAAATTCCTAGAACCTGATACTGGTGTTTATCCTTTGCTCATTAGAAGCTAAACTAAATTTGCTTTTCCATGTTCCGAAACTAAAGTTTACTTGCAGGTCTCTGAAGGATTATCAACTCCGTGGTCAGCCAACTTTCTACTCATAAATTTATATCAGCATGAGATTTTAAACGCAGTCCAATCAAGAGAAACACGGGAACCAGTTCCTTCAATGTGTGTGTACAAATTGCGGTTTGGCATACATATTTGATTTCCTATCTTGTTTTGTAACAATTTCCGAACTTCCGCAACTATGTTATCAGATACACTTTTTTTTTTTAAGGATTAGTCCGGGACTAATCCCTCCACGACGGGAACATCTCAAATTAAGGAGGCTACCGTTGTCCAGGAGTTTGCTGTATTCCTAAGGCCGAAATCTCGACCTTTGATTAAACTCTGAGCATGGATTGGTACGAATAACATAAGAGAAGATTAGTGATAACTCCAAAAACTTAAGCAGGTTCTTTCAAGTCATGGCTTCAAAATTCAGAATACGAAAATGAACTTTGAGTTCTCTTCTGATTCATCAGGACTTTATTCGTTGTTCAACTTAATGAGAAATGAACATTTTGCCTTGCTCGGGTACATAACTCAGTGAAACTTCTCCTCGGTGAATACATATTGTTGTCTGTTGTCTGAATGATTAGAATGCAGTTGAGACATGAAATGAATAAATACTTACACTCCTTGACAAGTTCAGTTTTTTGAAGGTTTTCCAATCTGGAAAACGAACCAAAATCATTGATCAAACATTGTTGGCTGTGTTGTTAAGTGATCTTACAGTTCACAACTCATCATCATACATACGCAGCAGGAAACAGATATTCATGAGCACTCCAAACTTTTCATGCCACTATATATGTAAACTTGTCTTTTTTTTTTTTTCAATCTTATCATCATGATCCCTCTCGTTTGGTTGAAGGAATCGAATAACCCCAAAATTTATACTGCAAACTCATCAAACAACTTGGCACTAGAATATTGTAACCCCAACTGCCTAGTAAAGGGCATCATCAAATATTAATCGTCATCATCATCCATATCTACGGCTTGAACCTTTGCCTGCAAGATTGGCAAGTGATCTCCATGCATGTAGAATCTATCTGTCTTGTCGCTGTCTTCTTCAATCTCTCAGCTTTCTCCGCTTCCTCTCTAGCTCTTTGCCACATATTCCTCGCTCTCGCAAACTCAGACTGCGCCATTTCCATCTCTCTCCTTGTCAGCTCTCTCACTCTCTCAGCATAAGCTTTTTCTATGGCTGCCAATCGAATTTGCTCCGCTGCCTGCCATTTCAACGCCTCGACGGAGCTTGTATCCTGCTTCATATCACTTAACCCACATACGGGACCTGATAAAACACAGTTAGATGGTGACTGGATTGGCTTGAGACTGATAGATAACTGCAGGTCTACAGATGGTGTGCCTCCGTATTGTTCAGCCATCATCGACCGACACCAGAAAGAAGAATCCGGTGGAAGAGACGACATATGTGAAGATGATGAAGAAGGGGAAGAAGACGTTAAGTGATACTGAGAAGGAAGTAACTGTAACTCCTTGTGATCTTCCTCTTCCATTAGAGAGAAAACTGGAAGGGTTTTTAAAATCAGGACTCTCAATGGAGCTAAGGTGGTGACGGCGAGTGAGTGCTACGTATATATAAAGCTCCAATAAGACCAAATTACAATAAAACCCAACCTCGCCATGCAAAATGACATAACCACCTTAACCACATCGAAATAACTTCGACTGTCGTTCGTTCTAGTGTCGATTTAAAGGTAAATATGAGGGATAAGTTAAGGGTGTTTTAGTCAAACAATGGAGTGGTTGGAGAGAATCCCGTTGGAGAAAGAGCCAAAAGCAAGGAAAGAGATAACGGACTGTGTTATGGGGTGCAATAGAGCTTTTATCAAAGAACATCATCTCTCCGATATTAATCTGTTTTATTCTTTATTATTAAAATTTATCTATTTATTTTACAAGATTTACATAGGACTTATATAAATAGATGACTGAGATTTATTAAACACAATAAAACATCATAATATTAGACAGAAAATTTGGACTCAACTTTTCTATTATGTATTTAAGCGTCCGAGTCTCTTTTCACTTCTATGTGAACAGTTTTATACTTTTGAATATTTTAATATATAATTTAAAAAATATGGATAAGTGTTAAAATTAAAATTACTACCAAATTAAAATTTTATGTTCCATTATAAGTCGTATGAATCGACATACTAAAATTTCCTTAGGCAACATATTATTCTTTAATATCATTCACATTTTAACACATATGATTATTTTATATTTTATGAAATTCAAATTCAATTAATTAGCACTAATAGACTATTAATCTTTCATTTAAAATTTTTTTCAGAGCTTTTAAGAGTTTTGGATTCTTGTCTTCTTGATTCATTGACTTAAATATTTGCACATAATTAGGCATATACTAACTCTCTTTTATTTTGTAAGTTTATGTTTACAACATAAATGTTGATATTATCAAATAACCCCACAACTTGAGTTTTTCTTACATTATTATTTTTTAACATTTTAAAAATTAAACCAAAAATTAAACTAGTAAAACAACAAGTTTAAGATTTAAAACGTTCAGCCAATATTCGGTTATTATAAAATCAACTAAATATTAAATAAAAATCAAAGAAATTGAAATAATGATTAAAAAAGATTATTTTTACTCATCAAAAAATTTGAAGTTTAATTAAAAAAAAGATTGTTAAATAAAAATTAATTGGTTTATAAAAATTTATTAATTTATAAAAATAGACTGATAGATTTTTAATAACAAGATATATTATAATAAATCGAATCAAAAAATTCAAAAAAAATCAAAAGTTTGACTAATTTAAAATTTTTAAAGTTGAGTCGTTCAAACCGATTGAATTTTTTAATCATTTATTTTTTTATTCCATATGTTTGGTTTATAAAAAAAATATAATGAAAATTTTATAGTACAATTTTCATATTTTATAAATTTTGAAATTAGATAAAAATTTGGATTTTTGATACAATTTTCATGCCAACTCGCCAACTCGCAACCTCATTATGTTTTAATTAATTTATTTTTTTCTCATAAATGAGTGTATTTATAAAAGTGAGGGAGGGGGTGTAATAATTAGAATCACACGTGCCTCTAGTGTAAAAGGAAGGAGGTACGGTGGTTAAGCTGGAGAAAAGGAATGGGCTGGAGAAAAGGAATGGACTTTTTATGTGGTCTTATAATAGAAATTGAGATTTTATGGATGTAACGTATGTAGCTTTTTACGTGGTAGGGCCGAGCCAGCCCACGCTCTGGGCAGGATTGGCACGTGGGATGCCCAGTCTACTGTAGCTGACCATCATTGTGTTGTGCGTACTACTCACCCTCTTCTCTCTCTCATGCTCCTCTTAACGAATAACTAAGATCTTCTGTCCAATATTATTCTATTTTATTCTGTCTCATAAAATTTTAACAATTTATTTTATGAGATCTACACGGGACTTACACAGAACTCATATAAATAAATGACTGAGATTTGTTGGACACAATAAAAAATCGTAATATTAAACACTAAATTCCCCCACGAATCCCTGTTACCATATCTCTGCGCATATCATGTCTCCTCACCCTCTTTTGTTTTTCTATTCATTGCCCACAATTCCCTTTTCAACAAAAGGTCATGCTTGCTGCCTCCACCTTGCTTTGAGTTTCATATTCCCAAGTGTCTTAATTTTAACTTAAAGAGTTCGGTTTATGTTAAGTAATGTTCTAAAAAGAGCTTAGTAGTTAAATAGGAATGAGTATAATGAGCGATATATATAGCTAGGGTGATGAGGAATCTGTCTACACAAGGACTTTATGCATGTGCAGAGCTTGATTTCGTTTGGTTACGGTGGACAAGTTGCATGCACAAAAGCTCGTTGTTTGAGACAGGGAAAAGGGAAACCCATTTGTTTATATGGTAACTTTTAATTATACTTATTTTTTTTGTTCTTATCATTGTATGGCTTAGTTTGCATGTAGTTGTTGAGAAATTCTTTTGACTATTTTTTTATCTTGTTAAGAGTAAAAAATAATGATGAATATTATAAAAATCAGACAAGAAATCAACTTGGTAAGTCAAAAAATTTAAAGTTTAAAAAGTTCAACTAGTATTAGATTGTTATAAAATTGGTTAAATATAGGATAAAATTACAAATATTAAAATTGTTTTTACTCGTTTCAAATTTTAAAGTTTAATTTAAAAATTATTAAATAAAGATTAATTAATAAAAATATATTTTATCTTATTATCAGTAAAAGAGTAATGACGAATATTTTAAAGATTGGATAAGAAATTAAACAGGTAAGTTGAGAGATTTAAAGTTTAAAAAATTTAACCGATATTAGATTTAGACTATAATAAAATTAGTTAAAGATTAGATAAAATTAAAAATATTAAAAGACTTAGACTGTCACCCTTTGAAGCATTTGTTTAGCAAACCAATTGGATGGTGTTGGGCGTCGGTCACTAGAAGCAATGATTCACATATCATGGACTACAACTAAGCACCTTGGCAGTGTCGTTCTTTTGGGGTCCTCTTATCTTACAGGCAAACGCGATAGGCCAGAAGCTGCCTTTCCTTCTTTAAAGTAGCAACTTCGAGCACTAAAAGCGCTCCCTACTACGCTACTACTGCAGTGCTGCTTCTACACTCATGACTCGTCACCCAAACACCAATCTTCATTAGATTAGACCATTGCTTTTGGTTGTGTTAATAATGAGATCATACAAGTGGTTTGTACGGTCACTCAAAGGACTAGCCACCACCACCTCCGTCCGTCAGTCGCGATAATCTCATAGGACTGCTGCTCAGTGGAGAAGCCCACGGGTGGTCCTGGTCCCACTTGTACTTGGTTTCCTATGACCTGGAAGCCTATTATTTGATTAGGTCCATTACTGGACCCATTGGATGACAAGCCTACTGGGAAGTTTGGTCCAACTCTCTGTTCGCTCCTTCACCATCTTCCAACCAACGCAGATTAGTTTTGCCGCCAACTGTGTTCCATGCACTCTCGAGACCGCCTCCTCCTCTCCACAACTTGAGTATCGGGTGCCGGTTTCCCGGTATGAACTTGTTTTGGTTAGGATAAGTCGTATCATTCGTAGTAAGTGTGATTATTGAAAGCTAAGTACAGACTTTCGTTTTTTGTTTGGCTTTTCTCCATCAACTAATTAACAATCTCGAGCACACTTGGATCGTGGTTATCTTCATGGTTGTCGTGAAGTTCTATGTATTTCATTCCTTTTCTGGTTTATTTGCTTAGGTACAGACTATAATGGGTTTCCAAGAAGTTGTGCAGATGACCAGCTTTCCTGGGTAAAAGCTTGTGTGCTGTAATTGTATGCTTTCGTTGCCCTTATTCTGTGCTCTGCTGTCTGGCTATGCACTAAACTTCATTTCAGTCTCTGGAAATAAAAACATTTCCAGGTCAGAATTTGCTGCTTAAATGTCGTCTCCATTCACAATATCTTATGTCTTATTTCGCAGTCAATTCCTACAGTAGCTAAGTTTAACTACAGTCGTTATGGATGAATAGACATTGAAAAAGACTAAAGATAATGTTTTAAACTCACACTATGTTCATCTTCTACCTTAATTTTTGAAGTTTAAGTCTCTAATACTTTTGGTAACTGATAAGTCAAATAAATCTGTTGATACGAAAATAAAGATAGAAACTTGAAAAATATCAGTTTTCATGCTAAGTCAAAGCGGAAGATAACATCAAATCAAAATGCCAACACATGAATGTGCATGAATAACTTTATTTACACGAGAGATTTCAACGAGTGTGCGAACATAATTATTGAGGTCTGATGATGAGCTTCACCTCGGAGGAAACCTTTTCATCCATGCGATGTATCTATACTTCTTGATCATGCCGTGCGCCCATTTCCCATGTCTTCTCTTTTTCCAGGAAGATGAATAGAAACTTCCAAGCTACTGTGCAGTGGTCATTGCCGAGGAGAGGACGGAGGACCACTGCCTTGATAGCTTCTCTACAGGTTAGGAAGGACCACTGTAATGGAAAACACGTTGGTATTTTCTGTAGACGACTCATAATTCTGATTCTTTGACTAGTCCTTATGATTGTTGCACTTTGGCCAGTACATTGATTCGTGGGTGATTACTGACAACACGATAATGTCAGAGTCGCCTTTATATTACATGATTTGACGTTTAAATGTACCTTTTGCTATTCTCTGTGTGTGTGCCTTAAGTTTTTTACTTTGTGGGGAAAGCTCTTAAACGTGTCATGATACACTGTTATCAAGGGTGTGGCTTGATGGTTGAGAGCGGTGTTTAATTTTAGTTAGGTCCTAGGTTCGATTCCATGCTAGTCCTTCTTGTAAGAGCCTGGGACAGCTGAGATTTTACTTATAGATGGAGAACTAGTTGGGCCCTCAATGATGAGGTACGTCCGTTTGGTCCGCCTGTGAGGTGATGCGCCAATTAGACCCTCAAAGAAGTGTGCCCTCTTGGTCCGCTTACGGAGTTTCCTCGAATTAAAAAAAAGAAAAAGAAAAAAGTGTCAT
This sequence comes from Erythroxylum divaricatum, assembly GCA_025434745.1. NCBI lineage: Eukaryota > Viridiplantae > Streptophyta > Magnoliopsida > Malpighiales > Erythroxylaceae > Erythroxylum > Erythroxylum divaricatum. Next base: position 39,574,429 of record JANTPM010000006.1, on the reverse strand, counting down.
GATACACCGTCTTACATGCTGCTGTCAATGGCCAGCGTCAAAGTTATCTCCGTTAGTCCATTTAACACGTATACGTTAGAATACAAATAATCTAAATGCAAAAGAAATCAAAATATCTCCTACTACGTTTTTTTCTTGAAAAGTCAGTTTTTTAAAAATTTTCTAAGCTCTTAATTTTCAAATCAATGGTGTATATTTTCAAAAGAAAAAAGAAACTTAAGAAACTCAAAATTTTGCAAGAAAAACAAATATCAATGTGTTCTTATTAAACAAGTTATCAATTACCACAAAAAGAAGACATTCATACCCATTAAAAGTTTAGGTTTTTTTTAGTAATTAACCCTATAAAAACATAAAAAAGAAAGTTTATATCACTTTTAATTCAATTGTAGTTATTATTATTTATTAATAAACATGTTTTTATTTATATGATTTAGATTCTTATATTTAGTATCCATTTGATTATATTAATAATAAAATTATAATTTTTCTTTAAAAAATTAAAAATGTAGGTATTTTATTGTTATTTTTAAATTTCAGGCTATAATTGAAAAAATGACAAAAGTTTGAACTTTTTTTATAATTAACCCTGTAAAAATACAAAAAGAAAACTGTTTATAATTGATGTTCCTATTCTGACTCTCGCAAAGTGTCTTCAAAAATCAAAGCACGGTAAGTTTCCTATTCATTTACGAAATATAATTAATATGACAATGCCATTTTTTTGTAAATTTATAATTATAACTATGATAATATTATTTTTATTGTGAAAATTAAGAATTATTACAATAAAAAATTATTTTTTAATGGTGTCTATATTACTTTTAATTCAATTGTAGTTATTATTATTTATTAATAAACATATTTTTATTTATATGATTTAGACTCTTATATTTATTATCCATTTGATTATATTAATAATAAAATTATAAATTTACTTTAAAAATTCTCTTTAAGTAACGATTATAATATTTTATCATAAACATTGTTATTTATTTTATACATATAATGAGGACACTTGAGGTAAAATTAAGTTTTTCGTAATTGGACTTATTTTCACAAATTATAATTTAAATTAATTAAAATTTACTAAAATTTTGTACTTTTAATTATAGAAATGTTTTTATGATAAAAATGATAATAGCGTAGTTCTACTTCTACAACTTTTGATGGGTTATATAAAGAATTACGCGACGATTAACTTGTATGAAATAATATATTAAATAATTATTTTGTCACTTTAAAAAATTTAAAAACTATTTTATAAGTTAAAAAAATAATCTAAAATAATATCAATATTAATATCGTATTAAAAGTAAATATAATAAGATATAGGTATGATGTTCATAAGGTTGATGATATTTTCGCCCTTTTTTGCAATTTTCAAACACAAAACAACCCATGGAGCAAGTACATTGTATATTCAAACAAAAACCGATTAATGACTTTGATATTCGTGTAGAGGAATTAAAAAATTTTCATTTAATTTATACAATTATGAAATATGTTAAATATTAGATTAATTTTATTGAACGATCCAAAATCAACCATGAGTTTACATACAAGATAATGTGAAAATATACTCTCTTTTTTTCATCTTTGATTGAGTAAGCCACTAAAAGCATATGTTAAACTCTCGGTCTGGCTGTCCCTACCTTATTTTATAAGTATTTATTCATTTAATTTATGTAGGTCCTATTTATTAAATAAATGGATGCTTATAGAATAGAATATACATAGATTAACGAAAACAAACGATCTGTTTCAACGGATCTCCCTAACTTGGAACAGTCTTGACCAAATGTTTTTGCACATTTCTCAATGCAAGGATCTGTTAATGACAATGGGTAAAAAATTTACACATATGCTATTTAAATGTAAGAAACATAATAACTACTTATAATAACTTTATTCTCTCTTTCACCTTTATAATAAAAATTGATAAAAATACCATTTTCTTCACTAAATATCAACTTATTTAATTAGAATATGATAAATCATTTTATTATTTTTATACTGAAGCAAAATTTATTTTTTTAAAAAAATTATAATAAATAAATAATAACAATAATATGCAGTACAAGTCAACAAATAGGAATAATAACAAACTTGATTGGCTGATTCCAGCCTTCTTCGTCGAACCTATATTGTTGGAAATTTGTCTAACGGTTTTGTGTTTTGTTCGAGTAATTCTCTAACTGCTCACTTTGACCAATTGAGTTCCAAAGGAATTGAGAAAATCCTATGTTTTCCAACAATAAGGTACAAAATCCGTTGCATACAAATTTCCCCCAAAAAAAGGGGGAACCGCATATGCTTTAAGCAAGAGTACCAAGGCATCAATGGCTTAAAAACAAGTCGAGTCCAACCTTTGGCTAGTATCTGTAAGGGCACTTTTCAAAAGATGGCGATCATGTTATTTCACAAAAATGTCATTAGTATCAGAATTTCTCATGCAGGTCTTTATTCAGCATTAAGCGCTTCAAGTTGCTTACGAAGTTCTTCAAGGTCATCAACAGTAGTTGTAGTTGGTACAGCTGCTGGTGGGGTATTTTGAAACTCGTCTGCAGTTGGTAGCTCCCTTTTAAGACCTTCGGGAAGAGCATCTGAACAACAATGGACAGATATCAGGAAACTAAACCATGAGATAGAACACCGTACAGACATCAGGAAGGCGTTGACGACAAAAAGGACGCTATTTATAAGAGAAAACGGCATGCCATCCAAGTCCCCTACAGTATCATGCTGTGAAGAGACTATGCCAATTACTGGACAAACTCCCGCAGAAGAACTAAGAATACCTGATGTAGCGCCATCAATCCTGTCCGGGTCACTGTCATCAACAACACTGTACAAACAATTAAAACAAAAGGGGAAATAAGAAACAAGGAAAAACATCTGATCAATCTTCACACTCTAAACACAAAAATAAGGGGTTCAGACTATTATGTTCTGTTTGCATGCTATAAACAAGTGTACATTTACCACCGTTAACTCCCCCATTAATACCTAATGTTCCATTCATTATCAGCGTGAAGTGGGCCTTCTGGAGCTACTGATGCTGCTGCTTCCAACTTGGCCTTAGCTGCAGCATCCCTAACCGGCTTTGTAAGCATATACTCTTTCTGCACAATGACAACGCCTCTCAGTACCAGCTGCGAAACCACATACACCTAGAACATGGATTTGCAGATACCTGACGCTCCAAACAAGCTGCATTTGAACACTGAGGATTAGGCTTCATTTCCATGGTGGGGAAGTAATCTTTAAGAGAATTGTACCCCTGCAACCAGGAAACAAACCAAAAACCTGTGAAAATCAACTGGCAGAGTCCACAAATACATAGTATTTAGTATTTACTACTCTATCTCACAACATAACGGCAACAAGGAAGACATTAGCCTAATTCATAAATGTATAGATCAAGGAAGAGTCTGCAAATTTTGGCACACAAAGGTCATCAGGAGTCGTAGAGAGGGGGAAAACAGAATTTACCAGGTAGGGTGATACATTCCCAAACTGTAATAGAAGCTTAAGGGTATTCTGAACTAAAAGACCTGCAACCACTCCCTGAACTCAATGCCACTTACTGTTAGAAAACTAAATCTAAAATTAAATTAGGATCATTGCACAACTAAAATCTAAAATATTACACCAAATTGAACTTTGTGAAGACACTACCATGGTGGTTGGTAAAGATGCAGCACAAACTCCTTCACGCTTGAGTGTTCGCTCATCTACTCCAGATGCTACAACCTGAGAAAAGTAAAAGCTGCTTGTTATGTCAATTATCATATAACTAAAACTTCTCTATTTTGTAGAATATAAGCCTTTGGAGTAGAAAACTCTTGAAACATTTAGGTTACGTCCCTCCAGATCTCCTGCCCCATATATATCTAAACTGTAAATTTTTCATTTGGACCCTTTTACTACTTGATGTTTACTTTTTAGTCAACTTGTCTAATTTTTGTCTACAATGAAAGGCCTGAATATGCACAAAGATTAAAGTGAAATTACAAATATATTCATTCCTTCTGGAATTTGAACAATTTCACAAAGTTTAATTCTACCCAAAATCTCATTCCAATTTCAGATGAGAAGCATACCAAAGGAGGAGCACATGCAAAACAGGCAGTTTCTCCTGGAACCAATAGTTGAATGTGACCTGATACAGCATCCTCAGATACCCCTGTCAACAACTTTCTTTTAAATTTATTTCAAATACACCAATGAGGTGGACTCATTACAGAAAAGTATACAAGATAGGCAAATATCAGACAAGAGACTACGACTAAAAGCTACTAGCTGACTTAAAGTGTGCCATTTTTTAATTATCATACCAGAAAATCTGACAAAGGTCATAATACAGGATATTATGATACGCAAACATTCAGAATGAACTGGAGTCAAATTTATTTTTATCAAGCAAATTGGACCCACAAAGAATAGAAAAAAAGATAACATATTATAGTAGTTGAGAAAAGTGTTGGTTACCAGATTCCATCCATATTTGATTCAACTCATTGCAAGCCTGGAAAACAATAGTAGAGTGAGCCAGGAAACATAAAATATATAATTTCTGCAAACTGGAAAAGAAATCAGACCAGTATTAAAACTTAACTAACCAGAAAGACACAATAGAAAAAGATGAATATGTAAAATGTTCACGAGCCAACATATAAAATAAAATCCCAAGAAATCTCAGGGTCGCGCTCTGTATTACCTGGTTAACAGCCATCCTGGCTTCATAATTATCTACACAACTCAAAACAAGATCAACTCCGCTGCCTTCTTTGCTTGGGCGAAATGTCTTATTTTTTAAACTTGACATGAAGGTATCAAAACCTTGCACTGTTGTTATGTTAAGTGTATAGCTCTGAGCAATAAAAATACATCAGAATGAAGTAGCTTTAATATATAATCATAGAGGAAAATTTTTCCAACTCTTGCAAATTAGTTATAGACATAAACATAGTGGTCAAAATGCTGATATAACCATAACTTACTGCAGTACCACCAATTATATGCAAACAGTCTTATTGAATGGCAAGGTTTTCACAGCAACAGATAAGAAAAGAGAACAATAAGCAATACCAACTCCCTTCTCCCTCTCCTCTTAATCAACCCTAAGCAATACCAACCCCCTTCTCCCTCTTCTCTTAATCAACCCCTACTGCAAAACAAAATAAATAGACACTGAAATCAAAGGGTAACTGGCCTCAAGAACAACATCTGGATTTATGTCTGAAAGGGTCTGAACAGCAGCATCAGTCTTTGTCATGCCAACCTATCAAGTGAAAGTCTATTAGTGAACATGGAAGATCTTAATATTATTATTCACAATCAAAATCCAATTTTTTGCCTAAAATTTTGCAGCTCCAATCTGCACTACTAAGAAGAGAAGCAATGTGTATGAAAAACAAACTCCTGTCTAACTTTTTGATCCTCGTTATATCCAACAATGATTATTGACAAAAGAAAAAAAAATCAACTCTAGAGACCTGTTCAGGGCGGAAAAAAAGCCTATTCATGTTAGCTAACTCCACTTTGTCATAATCGTACAACAAAAGACGACCTATGCCACACCTTGTTAGCATTTCAGCCGCAACGCTGCCAACGCCCCCAATCCCCTGAGGTGACAAGAAAATGATCAGTTTTCATTAATCAAATTGCTCCACAGAAGTTATTGGGAAATAGTCTCATAAAGTAGAGAGATAAATGTACATCAAAGGTCCATGCAAGACAGCTACTTGGTGATATTTTCTGTCATACTCCCAAAAAAGCGTGATATCAACTAAAAGAAATTGCTTTGAATAAGAATATGTTATAGCCTATCATATGTGCTCTCAAGAATATAGCTTTATCAAAAACCCAGTATTTTTCAGTTGTAAAATTCGATCGCATCTCAGAGATGACAACATCACCTTATGCAGTTTTAACCTGACATGGCTCGTCACAAAGATATCTAATTTCTTTTAGAAAGAAAATCTCAAATTTCACAATTTGATGTACCAATTGAACATGTGAATACATGTTAGCAAGTGGACACTCATGCATCATGACACATAGAACTACCTGACAAGTCTAATTTTGAAACACTAAACGAAATTAATAAGGAGGAGATAAATACAGACAACAATGGCAACTGAGAATTCCCGTATTCTCTCATAGTTCTCAACAATTCCCATTCTCTGAAGCGCCATTAGCCTACTATAAGGATTGGTATCGACCACCTCAGCACTCATATCCTGGGAAACGTAAGTCAATTCAGGCACAATCTTGACCATAATAACCAGTTTAAGACTGACAAAAAACTGTGACATGGAGTGGATGAAGATAGAAACAACACCTTCACTTTAGAACGCCGTGCAGGTGCCGCGTTAGCCAGATTTGTGACATAATCCACTCGCAATCGCATCTAGAGCAGAATTAAAAAAAAAACAAGTACCGATTAGAAAAGGAGAACTCATCCAAAATTTCCTTCGAAAAACTAAATTTCACTTCTTTAAAGAAAATTGCCCCATTTCAACATCCTCAAGCACTGCGAACGCGACCTACTGCAATTGCTAATATCACGAACTTAAAATTCACTCTATAGCAACCACACTCTCCTCATAACTCAAGCAACGATAACAAAGAGGGAAAAAAAAGGAAAAAAAAAAGTTTCTATTTCAAATCCGAACCAATGCATGCCGATCAAAATCAATGAAAAGGAGAACAAACTCCTAGATTCTTAATCACAGTTGAATAAAAAAGGAATCAGGGCCATTTAATTGAAAGAGAAAAACCTTATCGATGGAAGCATGAAGTGAGGAATCAGGAAGCGATCGCTTGAGAGTTTCGAGATCTTTGAGCAACTCTAGCAATTCCACCTCCATCTTTGCTTCTCTCTTCTTGAAATGCCAAAAATCTGGAGCAAGCACACAATCAGACAACACTAAATCGCTATATCAATGCCGATCTTCTCTTCTAATTACTCGAGTCTTCACTTCAGTACTTCACGCACGTTACGCTTCACTTTCACTTCCTTTCTCTTTCCATGTTCGCTGATTCTTACAAAGGTTTAGTTAAACTGGGCCTAGAATGGGCTTTATAAAGCCAACACATCATTTCACATTTGGATTCATATCTCACCCTCAGCCCAATCCACAGGCCGTCATTTTAGTATGAGCGGTATTTTTTTTTACTAGTCCACGTTTTAAAAATAATTAGAAGAACACACTTCTTGACATGGAGTAGATAATCACAAGAATAGTTTGAATATCAAAAAATAACTTAAATGCAAATTGGAATTCCTTACAGTTCATGTAAAGATCAATTTGACTTTAAATTTGTCAATAGTTGAACAAATTAACTATCTTAAATATCTTATATTTAGTATAGGAGAAATTTAAAAATTTTAATTAATGCTTAATCTCTACTTTCTTATGCACTCGAGTTCATTTTTAATATATAAAAATTGTATATTATAAATATTAAACATATGATATTTTACATTTTTTAGAAAAGTTTCTTGTGATTAAAAAATATATCTTAAATTTGAAAATTTAAGGACTTGATTTAAAATATAAATTAAATTCATATTCAAATTATTCTAAAGCTAAAGTAAAGAAAATGTAACTATCGCCAAAATGATTTTTTTGTTTTTTTAATTCAACGTTGCATGCAAAAGGAGATAATAATAATAACAACAACACCTAGTATAAATCCTACTATTTAACGAATTCCGGAAAAGTTCGATAATACGCAGCCTTATCCCTAACTAGTATAGAGATAGTTCCCAAATGACCCACATGAAAAGAAAAAAAGAGAAAATGAAACAATATAAATTTTTATATGAGAAATAATATAATTTCTAATATGTGCAAATTATTTGAACTAGTTAGAAAATTCACCTCTTAAAGTCAAATAATTATTTTATAGGGTCATATATCTAAATTGTGAATTTTTCTAATACATTTTTACTTTATTTTTATTTTATAAAATGTAGCTAGTGGAGGAGCTTTGATAAATAAAACACCAAAGGCGACCAAACAACTGGTTTCAAATATGGCCGAAAATTCTCAACATTTTGGGACAATGATAGATAAAGTTGTTAAGTGTATAAATAAGGTAAGTTGTACTTACTTAGAAGATATAATTTTATACTTATCTACTCTAGTTCGTTATGTGGATGTAGGTTATGCAATCGACATGAGTGTGTGAAATATACTTAATTCCCTAGGCATCCTACAGATATGTACCCTACATTGCAACAAAAATTCTAAGAAGCTAATGCAATAGGGAGATTTCTTGGTCAACCTTAACGAAAATATGACCCTTTTTCTAACCATAACTTTAGATATGAAAATCAAAGAGAGAAATAAAGATACCAAGTTCACAATTTTAATAGATAACTTTAGCCACCTACATATGCTCATTCTCAATCTTTAAATTTATGTATGCCTTTAGATGAAATTGTTAAGGCACTTACTACTAATACTCAATAATTTCAACAAAAAATAGGAACAAGTTTTCTGAACTGAGGAAATTATATCACTCAATTAGTCACTTCTGTTAGTAAATTAAAAGCACAACTATCAAGAAATTACCTTCATAAAAGGTGGTGAATCTAAGGAGAATGTGATTGCAATGATATTAAGAAGTGGGAAGGAAATTCAATCTAAATCTTTCTTACTAATGGAGGTAAAAAAGCATGAAGAAGGAGAGAAGAAAGATGAAGTTCGAGATAAAGATAAAAATAAGGTACAATATAATTTTTCTTTACCCATATCATCTAATATACATATACCTCTTTTCCTTTGTTGGTTAGCAAAATCAAAGGAAGAGGCATATGAGAAAGAGATCTTTTATACCTTCGAAAAAGTAGGAATCAATATACCATTTCTAGAATTCATTAAACAAATTCTAAAATATGAAAAATTCTTGAAAGAACTATACATAAATAAAAAGAAGCTAAAGGATAAAGATAGAATAATTTTGGATAAGAATGTATTAGTTGTTATAAATAGAAAATTACTAGAAAAATGCAAAAATTCAAGTATGTTTACACTTCCTTATATCATTAATGATAAGAAAATTGAGCTTGTCATGATAGATTTAGGTGAATATATCAATGTCATGCTATACTCAATTTACTGAAGTTTAAATATGAATTCTTTGTAAGAAACTACTGTGATTAGCTACTTGATCATTCTTTTGCGAGTTCTATTAGTGTTATAGAGAATATTTTAGTTTAAGATAATAGTTTAGGATTTCCAATAAACTTTTACGTCTTGAAAATGAATGGAGATATCACAAAACATTCAGCTTCAATTTTGTTAGGACGATTGTTCATGAAGGCAACTAAAACAAAAATTGATGGGGATAAGGGTACTATTTCCTTTGAGTTTGATGGAGAAATAACAAAATCTAATATTTTCAAAGCAATGAAGTACCTTAACGATTTTCACTCCGTTTATCATTATGGATATTGTGGATTCAATTCTGCAGTATATTTTTAATGAAGAAAGTGTTAATGATGAGTTATAGTTTAATGATAAATTTGAAGTGAATGAGCAAATCGATGAAACATGTGAAGTTGTAGTGTCGTTATTAATGACGCTAATAGATTCAAAAACTTTAAATGCTGAAATTACTATAACTCACAAGAAAATGTTGTCTTCTATTTTGCAGGCTTTAAAGATAGATTTAAATGCCCTATCTAATCATCTAAAGTATGTCCATTTGGGTGAAAGAGAGTCACTACCTACGATCATCTCAAAAAGGTTAAATAATAGACAAGAAGAAAAATGCAAAAGATATGTATGCTATCTCGTGGAAATGAAATGCCTCAAACTCTAATTCTTATAACTGAGGTATTTGATGCATGGGGAATTGATTTTATAGGTCCTTTTCCTATATCTCATGGTTTTTCTTATATACTCTTAACAGTTGATTTTGTATCAAAGTGCATGGTAACAAAAGCTACCAAGACTGATTATTCAGTAGTTGTTGTAGGTTTTATAAAGTTCAATATTTTCAATACATTTAGAGTTCCACGAGTCATTATTAGTGATTAGGGGGGGCAACTTTTGCAATAGAGTAGTGACAACTTTATTTAAAAAGAATGGAGTGCATCATCGAGTAGCCACCATATATCATTTATAAATGAATGGACAAACAAAAATATTGAACACAGAAGTGAAATCTATTAAAAATGGTAATTATAGGAAGAAAGGGTTGAAGTCTATGTCTAGACAATGCTCTTTGGGCTTACCATACAACCTCTAAAACACTAATATGAATATCTCCTTACTGCTTGGCTTTTAGTAAAGCTTAGTATTTATCTATGGAAATTGAACATAAAGCTTATTAGGCAATGCAACATTGTAACTTGGATTTGGAAAAAGCTGGGGGAGGCAAGGAAATTGTAATTGCAAGAGCTAAAGAAACTTGGATGCTTAAGAGAATTCAAAAGTTTTCATAGAGAAAATCAAATTGATCCATGATAATTTGATCTTGAGGAAGCAATTTGAGGTTGGAAAAAGTGTTATTATATAATTCTTAATTAAAGTTCGTTCTAAGTAAGTTACATTATAGATGGATTGGTCCTTTTATTTTCAATAATGTATTTCCTTATGGTGCAGTGGAAATAAGGAGTTTAGATACTAAAAAAAACCTTCAATCTAAACGAACATAAATTGAAACCATCTTATAATGATATGATGGTTTTAAGTGTGATAAATATTGATTTGACACTTCTCTAATATGCTAAAGATTGAGAAAAAAATATTTTCAAGCATAACAACATTGAACAATTATGTTCTTTGGGAAGCAAACCAAACATTATGATTTTTTTATTAGTTTCATTTCAATTATTCATAAGTTTATCTATTTGTTTTGTGTAGTGTTTTATTGGTGTAAGGAAAAAATTAGGTCTTAAATTCTAGAATACTTAAATTCACAAACAAGATCTAATTAAGCTAAATTTCAAAATACTAAAATTCTTCAGACATAATCACGCCTTATGTAACTCAATTTAAAGTAGTAGCCATCTTAAGTTCTAAAATACTTAAATTTATAAGACGTGAGCTTTCTAGAATAGAATTCCTTAAATTTCAAAATACTAATATTCACAAGACGAGATCACTCCTTGTAGATGTTAGTAAACTGATTATTAAGGAATTTATGATTTTTAAAAAATAAGAAATAAAAATAATAACATCATGAAATAAATAAATAAAAATAAAAAATTTAGGATTTTTATATTTTTAAAATAGTAGTTCAAAATACAAAAAATAATAACATAATATAAAACCAAAACCCTAACTTTGTTTTTACTTTTTTTAGGTTTTGTCTCCCACCCAACATCAATATCTCTAAGCTCCACCAGTGTTCCACCAAGCTTCACCAAATAGCCCTATGTCCCAGGCATCAAGTTACACCAAGCGTTAAGCTTCAACAGCAGCACTAACACAACACCCAAACAAGCAATGTCCATCAGCTTCTCTAGCCAACATATATCAAGCCCTCATCAACTACACACCACATCAATGCCCTACAGACACAACCAAGTGCACCACACTAGTAGACTAGGTAAGGTCCACAGGCGATAAGCCCACCAACAAGCAGCAAGTGTCACAAGTGAATAGCGTTTCAACAACATCCATAAGCGAGTTTACCATGCAACTTACCACTTCCATAGCCATCTGTAACATCCCGAGTGCTCTATATATATAAGAGACAATTTCTTCTTTTTTCTCATTTTCTCATATTTTTATTTTAACCCTCAAAAAGCTACTATTCATGAATTTCCTCTCTTTAACCATTCTTCACCATCGGTTGTAACATCCCGTTACCCATGTTTCTAGATTCCGGACCTGAGGTCTGAGGAGTTTAATAGTTGGGCATGTATTGGGAGTGTTTTGATTTGATATGAATTTGACAAATTTAATTTAATTTGTTAAACTTCCAATTAGTGAATTGTTGCGATTGTTTTGAATTCCGGACTTAAAGTCCGAGGAGTATCTATTTGGGACTGTATTGGAAATGTTCTGATTTTTTTGATA
>JANTPM010000006.1:39496275-39511767 GCA_025434745.1 Erythroxylum divaricatum | reverse complement strand
TCGAGCCCCGGACGAACACTGCAATGCCGGTGTCACTACTCGTGAGCATGGCACGAGGACTTGAAGGAGTGGTGTTAGCTCTGATACTAATTGTTATAGGTCTTATGAGATAACCAACCCCAAAAGCTAGCTTGAAGAGTGGGAGAGCCCATAAACCTATAAATCTCACATCAATTTCTTCTATTACCGATGTGGGACAATTAGACCGTAACATTCCACCACATGTTGTAGCCCAGGCACCAGCGGGCTGGCTGTGCGTTAGACCTTTTCTAGCCCTAGGCGAACACTACTATACTGGCGTCACCACTCACGTACCCACGAGCTGGTTGTATGCTAGACCTTTTCTAGCCCCGGACGAACACTGTAATACCGGCGTCACCACTCGTGGGTGTGACACGAGGACTTGAAGGAGTGGTGTTAGCTCTGATACCAATGATAATAAAAATTTAAGAAAATTGTAGGAGAAGGGAAGAAGACAGGAGAAAATAGTTATGATAATGCCCAATGCCCCTTATTCATGCTCTAACAACCTTTAAATACAAAAGTTTGTCCTAAATATGTGGAACTCCCACACGACTATAAAAAATGAAATAACGTTGGTGGATTTGCCACCTACAACTGGAAATCAAAAGCAATAGAAAATCAAGCCATTACTCCTACAAAGCTGCTACACGTTGAGGAGGTAAGCCATTGTCCATGATCTTCCACATATTATTAGCAACAAGGAAAAAGTGGGCTGTTGAGATAAAGTCTAAAGACTAAGTCAGTGAAGAAGTCTTGCATGTAATGATCGTGTGTGAGAGAGAGCTGCAGGTTGCTTGTACAGGGAGATTTTCTGCTATCACAAGTTTAATTATCATTTGCAGGTTTGCTTGTACAGAGAGATTTTCTGCTATCACAAGTTTAATTATCATTTGTAGGTGATTGTTTTGTTTATAAAATAAAACGGACGACTGTCTAATGTTGTCTCTTGGTACAAAGAAAATGACTAGAAAAGCATTATGCAAAAGGTCACTTCGACCATATTGTACTTATGACCTTAGTGTTTATAAATGTTTAAAAATAATGTCAACATTTGATAAACACTTAAAAATACCCATGAGTTAATAGAAAGATAACTCTTTCGTTAAATATTTTCTACATGAAATTTTTTATTTTTCTTTCTGTAGGATTTTATTATCATATAACCATTTTATCATACATGAGATTCAATACAATCTTGCTTAATTTGTATTAATCACAAGCTTAATTAATTAATCTTTTAAACTAAATTCTCTAACATTTTATATAACCCTAATTTTTCAAAATCCCCAATTTAACATTTTTATTATTTGCATGTATTTCTTTTTTTTAACTAATGTTTCACAATTTTTTTCCTTTTTATGTGTTGCTTCTCTGCACGTTGTGGCTTTGCTTCCTTTTTCCACTTCTTCTTTGCTTCTCTTTCACAATTTTTCTACTTTTAAGTTACTTCGATGCACATTGTGGCTCTGCTTCTCTGCTTGTTATACATAGGTGCTTTGCTTCAATATTGCGTTGCTTTTATGATGTAATCTTCTTTTGTCGTGGTTACTTCTCTCTATCACCTTGTTATGTTCTGTTTCTATCACCTTGTTTTTATCACGCATTGCTTATCTGCTTCAGATTGCTTCTTCGCTTGGCTTTCCTTTGTTGCATCACTTTGTTGCCCAAATGGGCTTGAGGTATTAGGCCCGAGCCTGAGCCCGACTTCAAATCCAACTTGAGATTTATTTTTTTAAAAAAAAATAAGCTTGAGGTCCTCAACTCGAGCCTAGTTAGTTGACTTTGGTTCAGGCTTGGACCCAGTTGTCATCTCTATGTCTAGTGATGTCTCGTCTCTTATTCTCTCCACTTGTCAACATCATGCACTTTAGTTTGGACTCAACATTAAATCTTGGTCATTTTTTGTTAAGAAATTCTCTTTCAATAGTCTATACAGAGTTCTTGAAGATCAAATTCTCTTTTGTCCATTGTATGTAAAGAAAAAATTATGCATACAATTATGTAAGCACTGGATAAAAAAGATTGCGAATTGATTGTCATAATTTATATAAAATTACATGGTTTTATGTACTAGTTATTTAAGAGTGGAAAAGTTAAGTTCTAAATTGATAGGGATAATTGTAGGAAGATTGTCCTTATCGGGATGACAATGTTAAAGTTGTATTTTTATGAAATTTGTTGAAAGACTTGTCCTAAATAATGCAATTGACTCTATTTTGATAAGGTACCATAGATTATGAATAAAAGTTATGATACCTTTTTATCTTTATCCTTAAAGATACGTAAATGGCAAGTGTTGATTGGCTAGTAGTACAGGAAACCTAATGAGCATGTACACCTCCTTCACTTCTCTCTTTTGATTCAATAGTTACAATATGGTGCGATAGAGGAACAATTACGTGTGCGCTAATCATATTGCTTATCAAATTGCTTGTAGAGCACATTGTATCATAATGTTGCATAGGTGACCTTTATGCATTTGTCAATTGTCAACAAGAGAGGGGAGGGATTTGAGAACTAAAACTGAGGGAAGTTTTTAATTGTGCTACGGGTCTTAGAGATGCGACATGAAATGTAGAAAATATCTAGTGTTATTTCCTTTATGCACTGTGTTTTATTTATCTTATTTAGTTTCTATTTGTAACCAATGCATTTTGCATTCCTTAAGTAGAGGAATTTTTTCATGTAATGCAAGTAAGTTACATGAAGTCATGTAACGATGAATAATGTAATACAAACAGGTTTTTAACGTATACAATTTATTTTACTTATGCAATTTTGCAAAGGAATTTTAAAGAATCTAGTAGTTCTAACTATAATAATGGGCTAAAAGTGATTTGCTATTATGGGTCAAAAGAATCTTTAACGACTTCATAGAGCAACAATAATAATCCTGGAGAAGATATTTTAGATGTTCTAATTACCTAGTTGGTAATTGTAAGCTTTTCCAGTGATACAACAAACAATTTCACGATAGAGTTGTCTATGTTATTCATAAGCTAAAGAAAGAAATATATGTGTTTAAGGTGGTTAAATAAATGAGAAGTTTAGAAGAAATGAAGATACTTAATGAGCAAATGAAAATTATGAAGCAAGACTTTGAAATGTTGATGAAGGATAATAAAGTGTTGAATTTGATATTATTAAATATAATAGTAGGCTTCATTTTAATTTTAGTTTCATTGTTCATCTTTTATTTGGTTTCAAAATAGGCTTAGTTCAATCTTCATATGTATGGGTGTATGAAATTTATAATCTATAAAAATTTATATTTTATTTTCTTTGAGATTTCTTTTCCTTTATGTTAAGTTTTATTGTTTTTTAAACATTCTAATTGCTCAATAAAGTGATCTCATTGGAAATTTTATTATTTTCCTAAGAGAAATTTTAGGTAATATAATTCAAGATAATGCTTACGCTTGTGTTCAACCTATGCCTACTAAAATATTCTTCTCAACTTGCATCTCATATATACAACTAGCAATATCTCTTTCAAGGAAAAATAATAAAGTCACTGGCACAAAGCATAATCCAAAATGTACCAAGTCCAATACCAACAGGGAGATGATAACACAAAGTATAACCTAAAATATATTTATAAAGTATAATCTATGGCTATTGGTTTAACACAAAGTAGAATCCAAAATATAAACCATCTTTAAGCATGTTTAACTATTTGGAGGTCAATATCTTTGCTATTGCTCCCATTGTTGATTTCCTTTTAGTTGCTATAATTTGTAACTGTTTTAATGTAATGCTAGATTTACCTTTGAATCTAAGACCTCTAGGTTAAAAAGACAATGTGAAAGATGTAACATCTTCTTATCCAAAATTTCGCATAGGATTGGCAACTTGTTGATCAACTAGTAAAACACATATTGATATGAATAATGTAGGATCTTCATGTCCAAAATTAATATGCATAATGTTAAACTTAAATTTATGCTTTATTGATTGGATATGCATTCCTAATTAATTGAAATGGTACTATTAATATGAGGTTATTGAAATTAAAATTTGTATAATGATTAGGATAGATTGTAACACTATATTTATTTAATTAATTGTCGTTAAGTCATCCGAGTTACCTGAGAATATGTCTTCGTTGTTGTTGTTGTTGCTAATCCGTCTCCAAAAATTTGTATTTCTTTAGAAGTTATTGAGACTTATAACATAAAATGCATAATGTTATTATTGGAAACCAAATAAAACAAAGAATGTTAATCTACTTATTACTTACATTGACAAATTTTTCATTTGGTGTTGTTATATTACACCTTCTACTGTTGTACCTAAAAATTCCCTCTTATGACATTCTATTTGCAATAGGCACTTTGTTAGTTCATTCTTATCTCTCCTTTTTGCCTTTTTCGGTCTTCTTGGCATTACTCTTTTAACTAGTGGATGAATATGCTCAAAATCATTTTCTGGAAGAGGCTTATCCCCCTAATAGGAAGCAACATCTTATCATATAGCTTTATAAAGTTGTTCTTCTTTTATCAATCATTGAAAAATGCCTCATGTCTTATTTTGGAGTGATTGATTATGTCGATAGCATGTTTACATAAATAACCATATAGGTCCCATGCTTTACAACTACAATAATTCTTGCTTCCTAGCTTAGTAACATGATTCCCATCTCCTTTGCTCACCTCATAAGCTCCATTCTCATTCCATATAATCCTCCATTATATTGTCTCCTTATTTTTTAAAATCTTTTTAATAACAATAGGTGCAATATCAAACTTCCATCTATACATATACACCTTCCTTTTTTAATGTCTCTTTATAATCATTGTCTTAATGGTCTCCAACATACTAATAATAGGTCTATCCCTCGTTGGTTGTATCCACCTGTTAAACTTCTCACTCGTGTTATTATATAAAATAAGACACTATTTTGAATGATTAATATGACCTAACCCAGTTCTCTTTAGGATATTCAAGCAATGTAACAACACTTCTAAGCCTAATTTTATCTAGACTCTTAAGTTTCTTATTAAAATCCTCAACATATGTTGACCACGCACATGCCTAAAATTGTCTCCTTAATTCTTTTCCACTCCACTGTGAATTCCAGTTATGATAAATATGTTTGACACGCATTATATGACATGCATCCCTTACCAAGCCTTATATACATAAATCAATCAAAAGATGCATAAGACAAATATAACACTATAATACTTTAATCACATAATAAACCAAAAATGCATGTACCTTTTACATATAAGATATTACAGTGACTCTATCTCCATGATCTAAATGCAAATCATCTCTTATAAGCAATATTAGCGAACTCCAAGAATATGTAGTTTCCACTTTAATAATAGCCAATGTTATATGATACATACCTCCATCCTCATCCCTTCCAATTGCATTAATTAGTTGCCCTTATAATTAAGTCTTTAAGAAGAAACCATCCATCTTAGGTATGGGCGTCTAATGTTTCCAACTAGCTTTCATTTGTTACAAAATAAATATAAAATCTTTTAAATTACAACAATGAAACCTTTTGATTCATTGACAATTACGTTTCCATAGTTGATCCAAGATTGCTAATTTGCATCTTAATGATTGCTAATTTTCACGAGCATAGTGTAATGCTTTCTCCTTCCTTAACTTTTGCTCAACATCCCTACATATACTTGGATTAATAAAAATATTCAACTTCTTCCAACATTCTTCAATCATCTTAGTTGTGGTTATGTTAGGTTTCTTTAAGATTCTATCTTTAAGTGCTTAACTAAAAACTTCATTGATGCCATTGTAGGCTTATTGGTTGTGAAACAAATATGCTCTGATCTATATGTTTTGATTTTAAAACACTTATCTTTATGATCATATGTTGCATACAACTCCCACTTGCATCCTTCCATGCATCCCACTCTAATCCCTTTATACTTTTTTTTTCCATCTTACGTTAAACCCTGCAGCTGTTGAATAATCAATAACAATGTCTTTGAATTGTCTTACAGTGTCAAATTCCATACCTAAAGCCTATTATGATGTTCCACTACCTTCTTTATGTCTAAAAGCTACTAGGCCTTCTAATTGCCTGCCTAAGCCTCTCTCCACTAGGGTACTCATCACTATCAAGGGAGCTCCCACAGCTAGTTAAATCAGTCTCCATTGGTTGGTGAACATATGGGATTAAAGCATCAAATGAAGAAACTCCACCGACTACATTTTACTGATTATCCTCGTCAACATCACAACATCATCATCAACCACAACATCTTCATTAGGTTGAACATCCCCATCAAGCCCCACAACATCTTCATCAACCATAACATTATCATTAGGTTGAACACTCCCATCAAGGCCCTCCTTGTCAGTCACAACATCTTCATTAGGTTGAGCATCCCTATCAAGCCCCTTAACATCTTCATCAACCATAACATCATCATCAGGTTGAACACTACCATCAGGACCCTCCTCATCAGCCACGACATCTTCATCAGGCTAAATATCCCTACGAAGCCCCACATCTTCTATTATAGCCAAAACTTCTAATGCTAAAATTAGAATATCAAGCTTATATGTAACATATAACTTGATTGTCCCATTCTGCAACTTTGTCTATGGCTGACAAAAATCAAGATCAACTTTGTTATAATAACATGATGATGCACTCTCATATGTCAACTCAGTATATGATTTGAATTGCCCATCGCATTATAATTTAATGCTTCCATATTGAGTCATTACTGTATGCATTAATTAGATTAGCAAAATGTTAATATTAAAAAGGTGTATATGAATGGAACAAATGGAACAAACATTTTCAAATTTAAATGCATTTATAATGATTTGGAAAACTATGCAGATAATATTAGGAACTCTCAACCAACAATACAAGGCCACCTCCACATCCATTAGTTTTAGTCTCAACTCTCAATTGTGAGAATATTCAAATAAGGGCAAACATATTGCCTTGACCTACCTTATTTGATATTTCCTATAGAGAGAGAATGATTATAAGATTAAAGTATAAAATTAGATAGTATTAGGGTACCAATGTTCCAAAAAAGAGTTCAACACCATTTTTCATTGATATTTTTTTATATATTTTTTTCCCTTTTTGAGTTATAGTTTCTTAGCCATCTTCCTCCCCAACCTGTGCCCTAAATCATCAATTATAAATAGCTTTGTTAGTATATATAGAACAATTTTTATTTTTGCAATTGTTGATTGGGGTTTAATTCATGGATCATATTCTTATTATTCTGCTTTTTAACCATGTTATTTTGCATTTTACATCCTAGCACTTTTTGGTAGTGGTAAGAAACCTTAAACCAAGTTCTTCAGATATTGTGTGAAAATTGTTAGGTAACGAATCTTTTATCATTTTAATATAGCCCTTTACGTAATAATGTCATTTTAACATGGTTTTATTATATATAATGTGAATAAATGCAAGAAATTATAAACTCATAAAGAATAAGAGTAGAGTGCTTTTAATTGGAAATGAATCTTGTATCATTTTTATATAGCCCTTCACATAACAATATGTCATTTTAATATGGTTTTGTTATATATAATATGAATAAATGTAAGAAATTATAAACTGTAAAGAATGAGAGTGGAGTGAATTTAATTTGGAACCTTTTAAACATGCATGTTAAAATATTGAACTCAAAATTCAACATTGTTAGTTAGATCCACTCTCTGTTAATGAGAACAATATATTGAAATGTCTTTTGTAAAGACATTTCAATATATTGTTAAAAATTATATTGAAATTATATTTAATGTTTTTTTGTGTTAAAAATTGATTAATTTATTAATTAATTGGTCAATTTTTATTAATTAATAATTTTATTAATTAATAAATTTTTGTAAACTAAAATAAATAAATAATTTTTTATTTAATAGTTTTCTTTTTTGTTTAAATTTTAAATTATTCGAATTCATAC
Source organism: Erythroxylum divaricatum (assembly GCA_025434745.1). Classification (NCBI taxonomy): domain Eukaryota; kingdom Viridiplantae; phylum Streptophyta; class Magnoliopsida; order Malpighiales; family Erythroxylaceae; genus Erythroxylum; species Erythroxylum divaricatum. The sequence continues at coordinate 39,503,824 of JANTPM010000006.1, read as the reverse complement.
GATCTCTTCTAATCATATTTTATATTTATTAATTTTATTAAACCTTTAACTGATTTGAATTTTTTACATATTAAATATTTTATCATTGGTTTAACTTCGGTTCAATTTTTAATACATTAAAGATTATTAACTTTTTATACTTATAATTTTTAAATAATAGTAAATGAAAATTTAATAAATTAGTTGTTAAATACTTTCGATAAAAAGTTAATTAATAATTTTTACAATATAAATTGAAATTAAAAAATTGTATGTAAAGGTTTAAATAATTGAGAATTTTTAAAAATTAACAGTTTTCACTTTTGATGTTTCAGTGACAGTAATCCGAAAATAAACGAAGAAAAGCTCAACGCCACCACCACCACTTTCCTTAATTGATGAGTCCAAAATTTTTGTAAAGCCGAGTGCTGTTTCTGGACTTTTGAAGCTGTTATTGAATCCAATAATACCAGAAACGATGAATCAATCAGTAGAAACCTTTGAGCAAGAGCAGAAGAGCAGCGACCAAAACCCTAACCAGGCCCAAGAATGGGAGACCATGGCACGTGCTTGGCTCAGTGCGTTCCCTGAAGCCAAAGCCGTCAACACCACCGAAATCGATTCGTGGATCGATTCCAATTTCGGCTCTTTACCCTCTGGTCTCCAATCCATGCCTCGTTCAGATATCATCGATCGCCTCTATTCTCTTCAGAATTACATGAGGCTGCCTAATCAGGTTCAGCCCCTTGCAAACAATTGTTGCATTTGGATAATGTTGGCCCATCATGACATTTGGCTGATATTTATTTGCTCTTGGTTTACTGGATTTGTTCATCAGCTACTTGATTTTTCTGTGGCTTTTTTTTTTTTTTTTTTGGGTGGGAATCTAGTGAGAGATTTGAACTTTATGAAATTGTGGGGTTTAAACCCCCAAAATCGCCGACCCTTTTCTTGTGTTGGGGTAGTGCATTGGAATATTAGAGTTCTTTCTGTTTTCATGCCTGCAGTTAATAGAAGCGCACCATACTGATCAGGCTGACTTGCATCATGCCCGGTTTCAACGCACCGATCAGTGGCTACCAGTTTATCAATGGTTGGAATCTTTGGACAAGGGTGAAGTAGTCAAATCCAAAGATATATCTGATTGGTTAAATGATAATCCAGAAGTTAAAGAGCAGCTCTGTTCCAGGCACTCTCGGTACCATTTGATGCACTACATAAAAAAATGCCATGTAAAGATACTGAAACGGAGGGAAAAGAAGAAGGTACCAAACATTTGTTTTGTTGTCTGTTTTATGAAGAATATTTAAATATCCAAATATGCAACTGATTGATACAAACTTATTTCTGATACCTAACATCAAAATCTTATTTGTTGAGTGGTTAGATGCTTATACAGTCGATTCATTATGATACTTTCGAGGTTATTACTTAATCAGTGCACATTCTTTCTATTCACAATTGGATCAGATCAACTCAATGTCAAGATCAATGTTTGAATATTTCATGTCTAATCTTTCCGTGATGATAAGATTTGCGATAATATTAAATTGAGTGTAATGAGTAGTTTCTTGGACAAGTGATAAGAGTAAATATATATGCTTCATAACGACAAGCAAAGATATGCGGAAAAGAAATTGTTCAATGTGTTGTTACATAGTTGAGAGTGTAATTTGAAAGATTGATCTCAAATATTAGACTTTCCATTGTGAATTCTAGCTGCAAAAGCTGATACATTCTTGAACAGGGTCTGCAGCAAACTGACAAACCAGCTCCTCGGAAAGTCGAAAAGAATGTGGAGGTTAAAGAACCAGCACCAATTAAAAGTACGATTACTTCTTAGATTGTTCTTTTACTTCTTGGGATGGATAAGTTTTTTAACATTTTTAGCTTCTTGAAGGCCTTGCATAATACTTCTTCTGAAACAGCATACCAATTCAGAACATGAAAGAATAACTAACGTATTGTTTTATGAATGAAATTGGATACCTCAGATCATATTGCCTCACAAACAGAGAAATAAATGCTAGCTAAAACTTGCACTTCGGTTGTCTTCTTAAATTTGTGTTGCACCTTGTTTCTTAATTTAAATTGGCATTTTATGATCCTTTTGTGTTTGTTTTCTGCAAATTTTATCGCAGACAATTATCTGAACAATATCCCGAAAGATAGTGAGCTATACTTGACAAAAAGAAAAGAGGCTATTCACAAATTTGAGATGTAAGTTAATTATCTGTTGCTTCTTATGAAACCATGTCTAGTATTCCTTGTTTTTCTCTTTTATTTCCCTAACCTGTCAATTTTTGTGAAATTGTAGCTTACTGAAATTAGAGAAGAAGCTTGCCCCCCACTTTGCAAACCGCCAGGCTGTGTGAAACAGTGAAGGAAACTGGGAATAGCAATGGTTAGCTTAGATGTATGTGAATTAGCACAGGTGGGATATTATATTTTGAGTAGGTAGGAATCCTATTGTAAATATCTGAAGGTGATTCTCTTGAATCTGCCACAAGTTTTGGATAGTCAAATACCTTTTCGGGTCTCTTAAATGTAACTACGGATTTAATTCTACCAGAACTTCCATTTCTTTTATTTGAGCATGAAAGGAATGATGACATTTAAGCATTCCTCCTCCCTTTTTCCTATATAAGGTAGTACGAGCTCGATCTAATGCCACCTTTCTTTGTAGGAGAAGTAAAACATGATAAGAATCTAAGATGGCTATGTTATCTGAAGGAGACGCACCCGGTAGCTGAAATTAAGGATAAATATATGAAATTTCTCGTGAATTATGGGATCATTTTAACCTTTAAAAGAAGTTTGGACTATCCTTCCACTTATGTTGCAGTCTGAATATTTTTCTCAATTTCTTAATACCACAATGTTCAATGACAACATAATTGCACCCAGAAGATATCACAACACATACAACACTTTTTTTCAAACAAATATACCTTTTCCTCATGTCCTTAATAAATAAATCCTTCAGGTTGGGTTGTTCAATAATTGTTTTTTCTTCAAGTAGCCAATTAAAAAGGATGACTTGACATTCGACTGGTGCATAAGGGCCAACACCATTCTTATGGTGTCCAATTTGACAATTGGGTCAAAAGTTGTAAAGAACAGATCCTGTTTGAAATTGAGTTGTAGCCTATAAAAGCCATGATTTTACTTTTTTAAAGAATTGAGGATTGTAAGAGAAAGACAAATAACCAAATGTTCTCGGATTAAACAGCACATATAAGAAATTCTTTGTCTTATTCATACAAGCCTCACATAATATTGTTCTTCTTTATGAAAAGTAGAACAATATGGTGAAAGTGCCCCAAACTCTAGTGGCAAAACACTATATTGTTATCTTTCCTATGTGCTGCAACAAATTTAGGAAAAGCTTTTGCCTTCATTTGAACTTTATTTACTTCCTTTATTTTTGCATTATTAATCATGCAATTTTTGTCCTCAAACAGTACCTTATAACATTTTTCAAATAACTAACCAACACTCAAACAATTTTTTGATCAATTTTTGGAACAAATAGATATCAAAGATTAATTTCAGCCTTCAATTACTACATTTCCTTTGCCTTTTATTAATAGGGATGACAATCCAGTCTGACCTCGGTCCGGCCCACATGACCCAACCCAACCTAGCTCGAAATCAATGAGTCATGGGCAAAGTCCAGCCTGATGTCAGACCGAGAGCGACAAATCAAAACAAAGTCATTTTTTAATTTTTCTTTTAAAAAACTAATAAATCAGGCTCAACGGCCGCCATCATTACAATATAAGAGCTCCATTTCTAATTTTAGCTTAGGAGTAACAATGTTGTCAAGCTCTTTAGAGTTCTTCATCACAAGTCATAAGATTTATATATCCATTATCTATACTAATTCTAAAAAGTTTTTAGTGGCAAAGCAAAATATCATAAATAACTACTCCTCTTGATGTCAACGTATTTAGTACACAAAGTTCTGAGGAATACAAAAATAGTTATTCAAAGTATTATGAATTACTTTTGTATTTTTACAAAAAGAGGTTATTTCAGTGAATTGAATTTATGACCTTATGGTCACAAAGGAGCAATTGGCAACCGTGGCTTCTCTTTACTTCTATTGAGACTTACATATCTTCTCCACATATCCTAACTGACATACTTGTGATATTTTACATCTAGCGCCCACTAACACTTCTTTTGTGGATGATTTTTTCCAATAAGGAAAAATTAAAAAAAAAACTCAAGTGGTATTGTTTTTACTTCTTATAACCTCCATATTTGTGATTGTTATTCTACTTCTTTTTCTTGTTCTTACCACCTTCGTTGTTATGTATTTTAGTTTGAAAAGCACCCTGCACATGTCTTTCTTGTCTCATAGGCCTCCTTTATTCTTGTACATGTAATGCATTCAACAAATATATTAAAACAAGGATTGACGGATCCTTTGAATTTTCTAGAGATGAGATTGTAACCTAGAACCTTTTAGGAATTGTCACTAGGCTTTTTTGAACTATTATAGATAGAGAATTAGTATTGCTGAGAATTAATTCAAAATTGTAGAGTTAAGATGTAGTAGTAAAAATAAAGATTATCGTGGAATAGTAAAGATAAGATTCGTTATTTGGTAGAAGATAAAACTTTATTTGATAAGATAAAGTTGTTATCTGTTAGGATTTAAACTTCATTGTAAAAGCTTATATAAAGGAATCACTTTCAAAATAAAACATAACAACTTTATTTTGTTGTTCATTATTCTTCTCAGTGATTAATACTTTGCAAGCTCAAAAGGAAAGAAGAGCAATGAGAAACTAAGAAAGTGAAAAGATGATTGAGGAAGCCTATTTAGCAAAGCTTTTGTCATCAAAGAAGAAAGGAGACATTCCTCAATGTGGCCATTACTAGAAGCTTGGTCATGAAGAGAAAGATTGTTGTTGTAAAGGGAAATCTCGATGCTTTAGGTGTAAACGATTTGGACATTTGAAAAAGAATTACAAGTTTAACAAAGAAGAACAAGTAAATACAATGCAAGTAATTGAAGAAAACAACCTTTTCTAGTTGGTGAGAAGTGCCCTAAGATGCATCATAAAGAGAAGCTCTAATGAGAGAATAGAGATAAGTGCTCTATTAAGAATATTGGAGACAAGTGCTCTAAAGAAAAGAATTGTACAGAGATGTGCTCCATGCCTGTGAACTTTTTTTTACAATTTTGATTTAAAGGGAAATGTTGAGAACTAATTCAAAGTCGTAGAGTTAAGATAGAGTAGTAAAGATAAAAAATATCGTGAAGTAGTAAAGATAAGATTTATTATTTATTAGAGGATAAAAATTTTATTCGGTAAAATAAAGTTGTTATCTGTTAGGATTTAAACTTCATCATAAAAGCCTATATAAAGACGTATGTTTCAAAATAAAACATAGCGACAATAAAAATTGTTGTTCATTTTTCTTCTTCTCTCCCTTCTTTCTCAACAAGTATCAAGAAGTCTTACTTAGCTAATAATGTCAAGAAGTTTGTTAGAGTAGTCTTTGATTATTTTTTTTAATTCGATAATCCTTTGCATCTCATATTCCTAGATCAAATTTAGCACTTGCATTCCTTTAAACCTTTCATTTCTTTCATACTCTTGCTTATAGGTGCAATTGCAATGAATGGAACTTTTAAATCCATGTTGTGTTTGTGTAGAATAGGTGATATGTGCAATAAGTGATTATGTTAACTTCATTAATATAATGTTAAATACAAAATGTTGGATTTTGAAAACAAAGACAGATGTAACAAGAACAAGAACAAGAACAAAAGAAATTCATTGCTAAAAGTCAGATTAATATGATCGCAAATGAAGAAGTGCCCAAACACAATAGCATTGGTCATGATTCAGCCAATCAACAATAATCCGAAAGGGTACAATTCCGATGCTTCACCGTTCATTCCAATCAATTGAAGGCCGTCACGACATTTTCTCCTTTCTTCAGGGGCTGGTCCTGTTATAGTTTGTTGGCCTGACAAAATGGCTTCCATTTTGAGGCCAAGTGGACAGGAGAGAAAACACTTCTATCAACTCAAACTCCTGGCCTTGCTCGCCAATTAGATATCTGAAGTGGGAAAAAACAGAGAGCAAAAGACAAGAAGTGCTTATTTTGTTTTCGGCTAACAATGAATCTTGAAAGCTAAAATAAAACAAACAGGATCCAACATCGTTTTCTCCAATTGAGAGTTCGATGCTTTTCTCCGGCAGCATTACTAATGACGTTTACTTTACATCCACTGTTTGTCTGTAACTGGTACCGTCGAAGGACATAACAGGGGAAACAGGGACGTCTCTTTGTATATAATTTGTGTAGAACAGCAGTGGGTGATCCATCAATTCAGAGATGGCTGGCTTACCCTTTTCAGGAAACGCATTAATCTTGAGAATTATGTCTTTGTTAATTTTATATTCCCCTGCTAAAGCTCAAGACAACCATCAACTTCATGACATCCAGCCATTATCAAAGATTTCCATCCATAATGCCATTTATGCTGTTCACGATAATGCTTCTGTAAAAGCGAGTCCTCAGCTTCTTGGCTCCAAGGTTTGGCTTCTTTACCATACTTTAACAGAATCTTCCAAAGTTGAGGACTTTAAACTGGAAAATTTGGATTGGACCTATCTGCTCATGGGGTTTAAAAGGATGTTTTTAATATAACTCTATTTTGTTGTTGATGCAGGGGGAAGATGCTGAATGGGTTACCGTAGAGCTTGAATCAGCTGAACCTTCTCAAGATGACTGGGTTGCAGTTTTTTCTCCTGCAAATTTCAAGTAATTTTTTTTCATCCCTTTAAATTTACAGATCACCTGTGATTGCAAGAAGAGACGTTTGAAAATTAAAAGTTGGTTAAACAAACTTCACCCAACTAAGGCTCATGGAAGAATGACTCTATAATTTGGTATCTTCAACATTTCCCTTCATGAAGGACCTTACAGGTTTATACTGTAATCTTAAAATGGCAGCTCATCAAACTGTTACCATAATGGCCAACCGAGGGTACAAGTTCCTTTCATCTGCTCGGCTCCAATAAAGGTAGTTAATACTAGAATATACAAATTTCCCATTTCCAGGCTTGTTAGATGCTTGACGGCTTGGAACTTCGCATTTCTGATTTTACCTGCAGTACAAGTTTGCCAATGAATCCAACTCTAACTACACAGAGACTGGCAGAGGATCTTTAAGTTTTCGATTGATCAATCAGAGAGCAGATTTCTCATTGACATTGTTCTCAGGCGGGTTGTCCAATGTATGCCCCTAGTCCTCATCATTTAGCTACGTTAAAACCTTTCACGTTAGGCGATTTAATTCCTACATCTGGTTCATACTTTATTACTCCCTAGTACATACCTTAGCTAGTTAATCTCTATGGAATGGCAATCTGAATGCAAGCTAACTCGTTTGGTTCCTTAATGTAGCCGAAATTGGTGGCAGTCTCAAATGTTGTCAGATTTGCAAATCCTAAGGCACCACTTTATCCACGCCTTGCTCAGGGCAAGTCTTGGAATGAAGTAAGTCCCTTCCTTGCTGACTACAAGCTTCATCTTATCA
>JANTPM010000006.1:39459103-39490731 GCA_025434745.1 Erythroxylum divaricatum | reverse complement strand
ACTCTCGAAAGTTCCAAAGAAGCTGTCTGTCTGAACTCTGAAGTCATAAACTCACCTAAGACACTTTTGTTCAGACAAAAGTGAGGCACAAAAACGCATAACACAAGATAACTTCATGAATAAAACGCTACACTTCAATAAAATATTTTATTTTAATTTATTTTTATCTTATTTATTATATTTCGGTATAATAGCAGTTCATTACCAGTTGAACCTCTAAATTTTAAACCTTTTCTTTGACCGATTTGATGTCCGGTCCAATTTTTAAAACATCGCTGAACAGCAGTTTCAAGAACCAACAAAGTTAACCAACCAAGTTGTGCTGTTGGTCAAAAATACTGTACTGATCCTCGTATTGATGTGGATGTTTAAATTTGAACAAGCCTTCATCATCCACAAGTTCACGATAACATTATTCGTATTGACGTTGATGTTTATATTTGAACAAGCCTTCATCATCCACAAGTTCACGATAACGTTGGAATCTTGCAGTTCTCAACAACCTTAATAATGCCACGGTCAAAGATCTGTCTCCGATTTTCCAAACCCATTAACAAATATCTTCGAGTTGTCTTTATATACACCGGTTAGTAGAGAGAGAGAGGAGGGTTCAGATTTTCCAAACCCATTAACAAGTATCTTCGAGTTGTCTTTATAAACCGGATAGTAGGGAGAGAGGAGGATACAAGTCGCTTTCACTTGTGGCTGTGTGTTTTGAGAGAACACACAATCACAAGTGTTTCTTAGTTTCTCTTCTCTTTCACGACCCTTGCACGCCTTTTCTTCGTGCTAAAGATCAATAAAACAAGATCCGTAAGAAATCTTACAGGAATCTGAGCCAGCACGAGCCTTGTTTCGAGCTCTGAATTTCCAAACTCGTCCCGTTTGAATATCTTTTAGAGCTGCTGAAAATGGAGGAGAGTTTGAGGTGGTTACATGCTGTGATGATTGTGTGTTTGGTGTGCTCTTCGAGATTAAGCTACGTTTGGGCTCATGGGGATGGACTCGTTGATCAGCCTTTGTCCAAGATCGGAGTTCACAACATTGTTGTCGGGCTTGACGACTCCGTTTCTGTCAATGCATATCCTCCCACACTTGGCTTGGATGTAAGTTCAACTTTTCTATTTTGGGTTTCACAATGTTAGCTTTTGTTGAGTAGACGTTTGTTATTGGCGTAGTTATTTTGCCGTTGGCATATGAAAGGTTGCGTCTTTCCTTAATTAGAATTTGCGAAAACGTTGTATCAGTACCAATCTCATTTTTTCGTAAAAGAAAAAAAACAAGAGCTCGTCTTGATTTGTTGGCAAAGTAGTAATTGGTAACCTAAGCTGTAATGGGCATTTTAAGCTTATCATGACTTGTTATACTTATTTTTGGAGTTATGAAGTTGAAGTGTGCTCTCATTCGTATGCTTCCAGGGTCAAGATACGGAATGGGTTACGGTGCATATTGAGCACCCTAATCCTGATAAAAATGATTGGGTCGGGGTCTTCTCTCCTGCAAAATTCGAGTAATGCCTTATCTGTGTTCCACCAAAAATTTATGCCCCTTGTTGTTTTGTGTATTCCTAATGATGTCTTTGGAAGTCTGGTGTTACTAATTATCATCAAGATTTACCATTTATTTGGCCATTGATGAGCTGTTAAGTTGAAGAAACTTCTCAGATCTTGTGTGTGATAAATGGGACTTCTCTTTTCCAACATTGCAGTGGCTCCACTTGTTGGCCTGGTGGTGATCCAAAAAAACAAAGTCCCTACGTTTGCACTGCTCCAATAAAGGTACTCGAATGTGTTTTGTGACATTAAGTAAAAGATTAATCATAGAATCTTTGCTGATAAGCTTCTAACATCTGTGCCAAATTGTATCTCTATGCCAGTACAAGTTTGCAACTGATTCCAATTCAGGATACACGAAGACAGGCAAAAGTTGTTTGAAGTTTCAGTTAATAAATCAGCGGGCAGATTTTGCATTTGCCTTATTTTCAGGCGGGATTTGGAATGTGAGTTTTCAACTCTTTTTTCCCTCTGGAATTTACTTTCAGAGTTTCCACATTTTCATAGTTAGTAGCATTTGCCGCTTTAGAGCTTTTGGAATGCATGTGTACGATTTCGTGATTTATCTTGTCCTTCACAAAGTAGTATAATTGACTTTGATGGTGTTAAAGCAGTTACTCATTTTCATTTTATTGCAGCCCAAACTGGTGGCAATTTCGAATAAGATATCATTTTCTAATCCGAAAGCACCTTTGTACCCACGCCTTGCTCAAGGAAAGTCTTGGGATGAAGTAAGTTGGATTTCTATTGATGATTTGTTAGAATTACTCTCCAAAATCATATAAAGCTTCACTGAAAATCCTGTGATGAATAATGAAGTAGGGGAAAGTTTTATTAACCTGGAAACATAATGGTGATGTTACTTTATTGCATTTTTATATGACTTTTGGGATCTATTTGGTTTTCACTGACGCCAACTGTGCCGTGTAATTTAACTTTCCAGTTTATGTGTTGCACAGATGACTGTAACCTGGACTAGCGGTTACAACATAGATGAAGCTGTTCCATTTGTTGAATGGGCTCGGGATGGAGAACCTTCAAAGCAGTCTCCTGCTGGAACATTGACATTTGATAAGAACAGCATGTGTGGTACTACTATCAACTTGCAGTGCTTTATCTTATTAACCACAAGTGGTCAAGTCCAAGTTTAACTGTTTGTTGAAGCAAAGAAAGTTAGTTATGCACTTTTGAAGTGCTCTTACTTCAATTTGATTCATACCTCAATGTTTTCAACCTTGTGCTTAATTTTGAATTTCCATCATGGAACATTTTGTGAACTGCACCTTCGGTGCCAAATTGCATCCAGGGGGCGTTTCTTTGGTCCCTACCTTTGAAAGCAGTATCTTTTTTGCTGCCTTAATGTAGGCAGATTGATTTCTTTGCCTCCTTAGACTTCATCAGAGGAGTATCTCTAAAATCTCTAGCATGCTTTTGTTGTTGATGAAAGAGAATTATAATTCTGAGTTGCTCAACAATTAGTGCATCTTGTCATGTGTGCTGCTAAGACTCTAGACTGTATTAACTGTGCTTGCTTCTATGATTTGCAGGTGGACCTGCACGAAGTGTTGGCTGGCGTGATCCTGGATTCATACACACAAGTTTTCTGAAGAATCTCTGGCCAAATACCGTGTAGGCATCTCTAAGAACCATCTTCCTCAAAGGCAGTAACTTCCACAGTAAATAAATTTGTGATTGGTCCTTTCAGGTACACCTATCGGGTTGCTCACCGTTTGTGTAGTAATGAAATTGTCTGGGGGAAGAATTACACGTTCAAGTCATCCCCCTTTCCTGGAGAAGACTCATTGCAGCGAGTCATAATATTTGGTGACATGGGGAAGGTAGCCTTGGAATTCTAAGATGCTTGTTCCATTGATAGTGAGGAATACTTGTTCATTCACCTTTTTATTTTTGGTTATCTCTTGATATGGTGCTATTGCTACATGTTCCCTGTTTTCTTTTAGCAGTAAATCTAGTACCAGAGCTGGTTTTACTTTAAAATTTTTGGTACATGATTGCCGCAAATGTCATATTTTTGTGATGAGCTATAATTTCAACCATACGAAATGGTGGTGGTTGAGAGGATTCCAGCCAAATGGATAGTACTGCGTGTCTATCCAACTGCTCATCAGACGAATGATTCACCTTTTTAACCTTATCTTTCAGGCAGAGCGTGATGGTTCGAATGAGTACAGTAATTATCAGCCTGGTTCGCTGAACACCACAGACCAACTCATCAAGGATCTCAGAAACTATGACATAGTGTTCCATATAGGAGACATAACCTATTCAAACGGATACCTTTCTCAATGGGATCAATTCACAGCACAAGTGGAGCCCATCGCAGCAACTGTGCCCTACATGATTGCAAGGTGCATATGGTCTTTCACAAGCCCTTGCTACTTGCTATGGAAAGGCAATTGGTATTCCCTTTATTATAGCTATAGTTGAAGCCCCTTAATTCTTTTGCAGTGGTAACCATGAGCGAGACTGGCCTAATTCAGGATCCTTCTACGATGGAGAAGATTCAGGCGGAGAATGTGGTGTGCCAGCAGAGACTATGTTCTTTGTTCCTGCAGAGAACAGAGCTAAGTTTTGGTGGGTTAATTGATGATGACTATCTATGCTTAAAGGTCTTTAAGAAGCATTGCAGCACTTACACTTAATGTGTCAGTAAAGTTTGTATATATCATTATATATGGCTAGACTCTGTATAAACCTCTCCTGGATTTAAATACAGTACATGAACATGCAGGTACAAAACTGATTATGGCATGTTCCGCTTTTGCATAGCTGACTCTGAGCATGACTGGAGAGAGGGTACAGAACAATACAAGTTTATTGAGGAATGTCTATCTACTGTAGATAGGCGAAAGCAGCCCTGGTTGATCTTTTCAGCTCACCGTCCTCTTGGGTATTCATCAAATCAGTGGTATGGTGAAGAGGGCTCATTTGAAGAGCCCATGGGGAGAGAGAGCTTACAGAACCTTTGGCAGAAATACAGGGTAGATATTGCATTTTATGGACATGTGCACAACTATGAAAGGACGTGTCCTGTTTATCAGGTATACCCTAAATTTTCTTGTCAGTAAAGGATACACAGTTTATCATATGGAACTGCACAGATGTATATATATATATATATATGTATCTATGTATGTATATATGTATGCTTGGAGAGAAATGCTTCTATCATATTCTTATTCTTATAACCCGGCTATGACATTCCAGCTGCAGCACAAACCATCAATCGCAAACAGAGGTTTCACAATACCTTATTCCATACTTCATGTGTTCAGACTTTGTGATAATCCAATCTGCGCAAAACCTTACTTCTGTGTGGTCATGAATAGCATCAACTTTTTGGATCATGCATATTTTATCACCATTCATACATTCTCAGCTGATTTTAAGGACTTATATCATACATATTTGGAGAGTACATGCTGAGAATCATCAATCTTTTGAAATCTTTAGTAAGTTTAGACAAAAAGTTTATGATTTCGTGTTTATAAGACTGATAATTCTGCAAATGTGTGACCAGAGCAAATGTGTGAATGAAGAAAAGCATCATTACAGAGGCGTGCTAGGAGCAACAATTCATATTGTGGTGGGTGGAGCAGGGGCTCACTTATCACCCTTCAGTAAAGTGATTCCCAGATGGAGCATTTACAGGGACTATGACTGGGGCTTCGTCAAGTTAACAGCTTTTAACCACTCTTCCCTGCTCCTGGAATATAAAAAAAGCAGTGATGGGAAGGTGTATGATGCCTTCACCATTACTAGGGACTACAGAGACATTCTGGCCTGTGTTAAAGATGGTTGTCCAGCTACCACTTCTGCTTCTTGATTCACATCCTAGGAATAATCATTCATCTTTTTGGCCCTTGTTATATATCAAGTTTAATGTGATGATAATAAGCTTAAAATCGTTTCTCCATAATTATTCACTCTTATGCTGCCGCCCGTCACATACACTTTTAAGGGTTTAGGATGCTTACCAATGTGGAGTTGAGTTCAAATCCCCAGAAAATCCAAAGAAAACAGAATTCCGAAAGAGATGGTTTTGAGCTTGATGGGGTTATACGCTCTGGCCTTAATATTTATTCATGATGAACCTTGAAATGTGTTCCGATATGGAAAACAGAAATGATTTCTTACAACAGAAATGAATGATAAGTCTTCTGAAGAATCAAACACGACCAGATTCATGTCAATAAAAAATGATGACCACCCTTCATCAATAGCAGAATCATCCAATGACGTGGACATTTGGTTTTTGATCATCTGACGAGCAAATGCAGCCTAGTTCGACCATGGAAATGTGTATGATGAAACACTTGCTGTTGTCTTGGAACTTGCCCTTTACTCCTCTGTCAATACTCACATACGGACTGCAATTCTCATCCTCCCAAACTAACGTTAATGGTTTATTTTCTGTTTGATAAAGTGCATGCCTGAAAAAGAATTGAAAATAGTATCAGTGGAAGCTCCAGATGTTGGATGGAAAACGTATCAGTGTAATGTATGAGTTTGAACACACAGAGGAAGACAATAAAGCACCGAATTTCAGTGAATCATTACCATAAGAATTTTATAAAGCACGACAAGAACAAAATATGGACTGGAACATCCCAGCATACAGTGACAAACTGTTCATACTTGATGTCGAAAATCAAACTGCTGTTAATGGTAAGATCAGTTCTGCAAACAATCGTCTTAAACAGCTCTCAAAAGTTCTAAATTTAGCAGGGGAACCAAGGTCATACAATCTCTACAGGTTCATAAGTTGAAGAAGATCATTTATCCCAGGTGAGTACAGGACCAAAAGCCTAAACAGTTGGCATCAACTGGCCCCAGAGTAGGTCAAATGCCTAAGCCCACTTGTGAGAACAACATAGATGCTTACCCTCCAGGAAAAACAAACAGTAACGGCAAAACAGCTCATCCCAGCTCATATCAAACACCACATAAAGTAGTTTCGTGCTCCACTACCTGCTGAGCGGTTTGAAGAAAGGACGAAGTAGCAAGCACCGGCAATCAGGAACGTGGATCATCCACTCCTGTAGCATCAGCTGACATGTTTGAAAGAATTACAACTTTAAAACTTCTACTTTGCAATAGAAAAATGTGTTAAAAATTGTTTGAATGCCAAATCTGAGTGGAAATCAATGAGAAGTTAATGATTTGTAGGATTTAAAGAATCACAACAAAAAGATCTCCACATCAATAAACATAAGATCAAAGAGGCTATAAAAAGAGCCAAAGGGAGAGAAGAAGATCATAGTAAGCCTCATACGCATTTTTTAGCTTTCCACAAAGTTTTCTTTTCCTCTCTTTAGTAAACATTATAGTAGCTTTTCTTTGTCAAAAGTTAGTAATAGTCATGGTCATTGTTGGCTAATCTTCTTTATCTTATCTTAAGGAAGTGGAAGCCCTTGAAACTTTGTAGAGTGGGAGATAATTGGGTCTTATTGTTAAGTATTTCATTTATTCATATACGGAATTGTTTTAGCGATTAGCTCAACCATGCTCTATGGGGTGAAATGTTGGTTAATCAAATATGTGCATAGTTATAAGTTAATAGTAACAGAAATGAGGATGTTATGTTGGATGTGCAACCTTACTACAAGTAATAAAGTCATAAGTGTAATAGTAAGGGATAAATTAAATGTGACTAATATTATTAAAAAATTAAGGGAAACATGACTTAAGTGGTTTGTGGGGAGGTTATAAAAAATGATATGACATTGTTAGAACCTTCCGATAACATGACTCCCAATAAAAGATTTTGGTGTTGTAGGATACACATGAATAATCTCTCATAAAAAGTCTTTGTCATTTCATATGTCTTTTAACATTTCCTTTCGTATTTAGACTAAATTTTTAAATGTGTAGTAATTACTTCTTTGAGATTTAGTCTAAGCTTTTTCCAACTTAGTCTTGTTGTTGTTATTGTTGTTGTTGTTATTGCTATTTAGCTTGTCACTTATTTCATATTTATTTATTAAATATTTATTTATTATTTTTTATGAGAGTCATTCGAAAATATCATCTCTACTAGTTAGAGATAAGGCTATATACTACTAGATTCGCCAAACCTGACGTATCAAAAAAAAATTTACTAGATTATTATTGGTGTTCTTATTATTGTTGCTATTGTTATTTTTGGTTTTGAATTGTGTTCTTGTTTTTATTTTTATTGATGTTTAATGTGTGTGATTAGTTATTCATTGAATTGATCATCTGCTAGATTAATTATTAAATATGTACAAATTCTATTCTTTTAATCTTTGCAGCTACCAGAATTTTAGTTTATTACATAGAAATTATTAACTTTTAAGAAAAGTATTCAACTAGATTAAATGTAAGCATGAATGTTGTGTTATCTTACTTTGATGGTCTTTCATTTTGTTATTGTTGTTGTTATTTAGTTTGTTACTTATTTCATATTTATTTATTAAATATTTATTTTTTATGAGAGTCATTCAAAAATATCCTCTCTACTAATTAAGGATAAGGTTACGTACTACTAGATTCTTCAGACATGACGTATCAATAAAATTTTTACTATATTATTGTTGTTGCTCTTGTTGTTGCTGCTATTGCTGTTGTTGGTTTTGAATTGTGTTCATGTTTTTATTTTTATTGATGTTTAATGTGTGTGATTAGTTACTGATTAAAATGATCATTTGCTAGATTAAATATTACATATGTAAAAATTCTATTCTTTTAATCTTTGTTTTTAATTCTTTTAATATTTGCAGCATCTAGAATTTTAGTTTATTGCATCAGAAATGATTAACTTTTAAGAAAAGTATTCAACTAGATTAAATGCAATCATGCATGTTGTGTTATCTTACTTTTGGTCTTTCTTTTATTAAAGATTTGTTTAATTAAATTTTGAATCGTATTTTAAGTTGTTAAACAATAAAGTTTAATTGAATTACGATTTTTTGATTAAATAATCTTAAGAAAAGACATGAATGTAATATCATATTGAATATATGATTACTGCAATAATTATGTTTTTAGTATTGATGATCAAGTAAGGGAAGAGACCGTAAACTAAGGTTTATCTTATTAATAATTCTCTTTCTATTATTCACAAATTCAATTTATTTTCTTTATTACAATTTCGTATCATTATAACCCTTATTTTATTAAATAAATTTTTCATAATGACTGACAAACTAGAATTCCTCATGAGATCGATTCTTACTTTTCTATATTACATTTGTTTTATTGTAGCAATTTATGATTTAAATTAGGTGCAGGCAACAGCATCACCAAAATTCATCTATAGCAAACTTTAAAATAAATTAATTTGTTTGTCTTAATCCTTTCATATTTACATATTTTTTGATAAATTATTTTATATATTTTAATTGTAAACCTAACGGATAGGGAAAGTATGGATTTATATATTTTAATTCAATGCATCTATCGTATAATTAATTGAACAATCAAGATTATTTAGCTATTTAATTATTAAATTATGCTTAAATATAAACAAATAGTTAGTAATATTATGTCATATTCTAATATTCTTTCACTTGATCTAACAGTCAACATTATTTAGCTATTCAGTTATTAAATTGGGTTAAAACAAAAATAAATTGTTACTCTAATAATTAGTCATATTATAATAGTCTTTCACTTTTGCCAATAATAAGATGATCATAAAATTAAATAATATCATAAAATTAAATAATATAACTTCAAATGCAAGAAAAATAAATCCTAAAATCTCAAAATAAGTAACTTTGTATGAGCCGCCAATGCTGTTATATCCCTTAATGAGTCTTTATTTGAGACCCGTGAAAATATCTCTTTATAATACACATCTTCTTTTTAGATGTAACCATTGACAATAAGCCTAGTCTTATATTATTCAACGATTTTATTTAAGGTGCATTTGGTTTTAAAAATCTATTGGAATAATATTTGGAACAACTATGGATAAAAATGCCTTTATTAATGAAGGAACATTTACCCTTACTTCATCGATATCCATATTTGATTTTTCATTACTCCTGTTAACTTTGTCATTCTCAGTGAATCTAACATTTTCAGTTTCCACAATTTTAGGATTATGATTTAGACAATAAAATCTATATCTTTTAGTTCTTGTTTGGTAACCAATAATAAAGAGGTAGAAATGGAAATGAGGCTTTTATTCCATAACTTTTAATTGTTAGGTTACTAGTAATAGGTAAAACAAGGAAAGACAAAACTGGAATGAATTTAAACAATCATGGGCTTTTATTCTTAAGGGTGGTGTGTTTAAGTTGGAATTAAATATCAGGAATAAGAGATAAAACATATTATTATAATACTATCAAGTTTTTATCAAAAAATTGTTAAGATATTGTCAAGATGTTGGTTTTTATCAAAATATTATCATCAAAATCACACGTCCCAATCTTTTATATTAATTTATTTAATAATTAATTTATTACATTTCATTGATATTTTTTATTCTTATCATAAAAATATTTATAATTATCTAAAAATTAATAACTTTATAAATCATTGGTTTTTTTTGATTAATTATTTATAAGATATAAAATATTTTAATTAATTGCTTACAAAATAAATCATGTACTAATTAAATATGAGTAAAAATTTTCTTATTATCTTTTTTAATTTTTAATGCCAAATATTAGCAAAACTATTAACTTTATTTAATACCATACCAAACACATATAATCACTAATTTCATTTCTATTACGATTCTCCCTTTCCATTACCATTCTTATTTCTTTTAGTTTGATTCCTTTATTATTGGTTACTAAAGGAGATAGAGTTTTCTAGGTAACCTATAACGTAACCATTAATCGTTCAAGAATTTATTTTTTTTTCATGTAGATTATAGATCCTTGTTTCTACTGGGCAACCCTAAATACGCAGATGTCTCAAACTAGTTCTCCTAGTTCATAGTTCAACAGTAGCTTTTGGAATTATCTTTCTAAGTACATGGTTTAATAATATATAATAATTTTAATGTCTTACAAAGATTTAGATAATGAGGAGTTACTCATTATACTCTTCACCGTATCCATCAATGTCATATTGTGGCTTTCTGACAGACTATTTTGCTACAAATAGACTTGGCATCATCTTGGCTCATCATATTTCCCATAATATTCATTCTTCTATTAGATCTTACAATTTTCACATTTTTTTCTAATTTCCTTTCAACATCATTTATATACACGTCAAGGGCCCCAATTATCTAAAAAATTTTCTTAAGCAAATAGATATAACAATATCATGAGAAATCATCGATAAAGTTAATTGAATGTTAATCTCCACACCAAAAGATGGAGCATCAAATGGTTCGTAAACATCAATATGCATAATCTCAAAAAGTTGAGTACTTCTTTTGGCTCATTTATTTTCATGTTTAGTTTGATTTCCCTTAACGCAATCCACATATATGCTTAGATCAACAAAATCTAGATTTAGAAGAATCTCATTTTTTATTAATCTTTATAACCTTTATTTGGATACTTGATTTAAACATTTATGCAATAAATAAACAGATTTTCCATCCACTTTGTTACATTTAGTTCCAATATTACCATGAACAATAAGCAAAGGTTTAATAAATTTATTATTAGGTTTCAATTTATATAAATTATCAATAAGGACAACATAACCAATAACTAAAGTGAAATAACCATGTCTAAAATCTCCTTTCAAACTAATAACATCAAGTTTTTGAAACAAAAATTAGATTCCTGGAAATTGAAGGTAAATAAGGAATTTATAAAAGATCGAACTGATGATCGTAACTCAATATGTTTTCAACGGAAGCCTTCATATAATTTCCCATAAAGAAAAACTTCTTATTTAGGTTTATAGTTCAGATTATAAATCCTTGCATCACATTAGAAGTATGAGTAGTAGCATCAATATTAAACCAACAAGATTTTAGAGAAACTTCATATAAGTTTGATTTGAAAATTATAGAAAAATAACATTTACCGTTCTTTTTTAGCTAAGCCTTTTGTTCTTTGTATTTTTTTTGCCAGTGTCTAACTTCCTTACATAATCTATATTTATCTGTTCTTTGTACCATTTGATTTGCTTATGTAGCATTAATAGGTGACTTCTTCTTAAACTTTTTACTTTCAGTCTTTTACTAGTTTTTTTATGCACTAGGTTGATGGAAAAACTCCCTTGTTTCTTTAATCTTGCTTCCTTTTGAGTAAAGCTTACTAGACAATTCATTAACATCTTACTTTTCCTTCATAACATTGTTGATTATTTGAAAAGGTCCATACTTAAAAGGTAGCAACTTAAAAATAAATAATTAAATAAAAGAGCATCTATAGACTATAGTCATTCTTAGTGTCTTTAACATTGCTACAATGTTATTCATCTCAATAATATGTTCTTAAATTTCCCGCAATTCGGTATACTTCATGGTCTTGAGTTTTGTCATAAAGATACCAACAAATGACTAAACTATAAAATGAAAATGTTCTTCAACATACTTTAATTATTCTTGTTTACTTTCAGTTTTTTGAATAATTCTCTTAACGTTATTACCAATAATCATCTGCATAAACATCTTAATATATTAGAATGCCTTATGGTGTAACTTCTTTTCCTCATTACTCACATCCATAAGAGTATATGATGGATCCTCCAATAGCGCCAAGTTAAATTCTAACATACTTGGATGAAATTATATTTGTACACTCTATTTAGAGAAATTCAAACCATTGAAAATAGTATCAAATGAAGTTTGCTAATAAAGAAAAACAACTACAAAAAATAAATGTTTAATTTATATTCAATTTCATTTATGGAATCAAAATAACAATTAAAAGTATATTATAGTTCCCCTATAGGCATATACTATCATAATTTAAATATCAATGATAATCAATTATAAGTAAATAAATATTCCTGATCAAACACATACATATTATTTAGATATACAAATATATTTGGCTAAAAATACTGATTTACTCTCATTATATTTACTTTCTCATAAAATAATTTAACTTACCTTTTAGTGCTCAAACTTCTTATTCCATTAATTATTAAATTACTAAAAACTTTTTTATGAATTTTCCTCCATATTCAAAGAGAGAAAATAATAATAATTTATTTTTCAAATACTTTAATTACAAATAAAACTTTACTCAAAATTCCTAAAAATATATTAAAATTTTGCTTTTCATATGACCTCATGAACAACCTCGCTACTACTTAGGGGTAAGGTTGTGTAATATTAGACTTCCCTAGACCTCACACTTCAGTGGAATTTATACTGGGTGTTATTATTATTGGTAAAACTATAAATTTGTTAACAACGCAAAGTTTTAAATACTAAGGAGTGACAAAATTAAAAATATTTAGTAATAGCAAAATTATAATTATTAAACAATAACAAAATTGTAAAACTCAGCAATGGAAAATTGTAAAAGTTAGTAATGGCAAAATTGTAAATGTACAAGTTAGGACAAAACTATTGAATAATAATTTTATAAATCATTTTCAACCTTTAGATGGGTCATATAACCCATTGTCAACATGTGACTAAATTCAATAAGTAACTCATTGTCTGATAAGCGATTCCAACCATTTTTGAGAGATTATTCTCCTCTTCCAAAAGCTAAAGGATTTATGTCATTAAATTAAACAAAAAATTACCCAAAAAAGAATTAAAAAAAAACATAAAGCATTCAACTATGGTAAAGCTTTATAAAACTAAGATCTTTATCCATTTTTGTTTCAAATACTTAGCTCAAAAGTGCATATAAACACATATACATACCCCAAAATAGTTTATTTGTTATTAATTTATATATGTATTTATATATGAAGATGTGCAAAAACACAATGATGAGAATATGTATTTCTTCTTGTATATATATATAAAGAGTTTATAGCCTTCTAATATGCAATGCATGATTGTATCTCATAAGGTAGAATACGATAGATATTTGTAGTTTATCTAACTAAAATTTTACATATTGAAGCATATCTGATAGTTGAGATTATTATAACATGGGGTATCGGCCGCCTTAAGCTCACGACGGTGAGAAATTTTAAGCTTGTCTCAAAGTCATGTAAATGCAGAGGTGAATAAGGCTTTTATCATAATGTCAATAATTTGATTCGAGTAGGAAATATGCTTGACAAGGAGATCTTTATTCCTAACCAAGTTTCAAACAAAGTGAATGTCAATCTCAATGTGCTTTATATGTGAACTAGAAACTGGATCAACAACAAGAAAAGTGGCACCAAGATTGTCATACCACAGAGTGAGTTTGAGATGAGACATCCTTATTTCACTAAGGAGGGAGGTGATCCAACAGAGTTCAACAACAATGTGGGTAATAATGTGATATTCAACTTTAGTACTAAACCTGACTATAGTAGGTTGTTTCTTAGCTCTCAATGAAATGAGATTAGGGCCAACGAAAATACAATATTCAGAGGTAAAGCAATGATCATTAGGATAGTTAGACTAATCAGTATTACAACAAGCATGTAAAGTAAGAGAATATGATTGAGTAAAAGAAAATCCACAAAATGGAGTGGATCAAAGATACCGTAAAAAATGTTTGACCGCATTCTAGTGAAATGTGTAGGACAATGCAAAAATTGAGAAACTTTATTAACAACAAACTGGACATTTGGATGAGTAGAACAAAGGTACTAAAGAGCACCAACAGTGCTATGATACTCAGTCGAATCTAGAAGTGGGTGGCCATAGTTTTCAGATAATGGAAGGGTGGGATTGATAGGTTTGGTGATAGGTTTGAAATTGTGAAGACTGATATGAAGAAGAAGATTTTTGGTATAATGTGATAAGGTAAGATCCAAGGAAATGATGAATGGGAACCAAATCCTTGATGGCAAAGGTCATGTGAAGATCATGAATGAGAGAAAAGATGGAGGACGGTAAAGAATATGTAATCAAAATATCATCCATATATATCAGCATGAAGGTAATATGAGATGAAGTAGTGTGAATGAATAAGAAGGTGTCTGATTTGGAGGTAGTAAAGTGAAGATCAATAAATTTTTTACTTCATCAGTGAAACCAAGCCTTAGGAGCTTACCATAAAGGGCATTTTAAAGGCGATAAACATAAGAGAGATGATGAGGATCTTGAAATCTAGGAGGTTGAGTCATAAAAAAAGTTTCTTGAAGGTGACCATATAGAAAGGCATTATTGACATCAAATTAACGAACTAACTAGCTGTGGGAGAGAGCAAAAGTAAGTATAATGTGAATGGTTTTAGGTTTAATAACAGGACTAAATATATCAATGTAGTTAATTCCCGAAGCCTAGTGATAACCTTTGACCATAAGACTAGTTTTGTAGCGGTCAAGAGTACCATCAAGATTGATTCCTTTTAATACAAAAAAAAATCTATTTATAGCCTCCAACATTTGTATTTGATGGTGGAGGAGCAAGAGTCTAAGTTTGATTGTGAAGAAGAGCACTAAACTCATCAAGTACAGCTTGAGGTCAGTGAGGAAATTTATTTGCTTGGGTGAAGGAAATAGGATCAGTTGATGTAACAATGGTGGAATAAGTAACATACTTTGAAAAGATGGGAGAGATATGAGTGTAGGGACAGGATGGAGGTTAGGGGAAGAAGAAGCACTAAAGAATGAGGATTGACTAGGTGAGTAACGAGAGGGGATGGAACTGGTGAGGGTAAAATGATTGTTGATGAAGTAGAGATATAGGGGTAAAGACTTTAGCATATTGAATGTTATTTTTAAGAAAATGATATGATGAGAAATGTAAATTTTAAAGGTTTATGGGTCAAAATAGTGATAGCCTTTCTAATGGGATAAATAACTAATAAAAACAATGAGGTAAATTTAGGGGTAAGTTTGCCAAGACGAGTAGATCCTAAAAAGGAAAAACATATACAACCAAAGACTCAAATGTGAGAAAGGTGTGACAAAGAAGTTTATAAGGAGAACTGTTGTGAAGAACAAAAGTGGGTACTAAATTGATGAGATACATAATAGTGAGAAAGGATTTGTACCAAAAGATTTAGGGAGAGACGCATGGATAAGGAAGGTGAGGCCAATGTTTATAATATGACGTATTTTGCATTCCACAAGACCATTTTATTGAGGAGTGTAAGGATCAGAGCTATGATAACAAAGGCGCCTTTGATGAGTTTAAGAGCTCCATCGCAGTGAAATGTTTTGATGGTGGTAGAAATAAATTTTCAATGTGAGTTTTCAAATGCTAAAATTGAGGAAATGCTTGGGCTTATGGTTTAAAGGAAAGATCCATGTGTAGCAACTAAAATAATCAACAAAAGTAATAAAGTAATGACTATTAGAAAAGGAAAGGGACGATGAGGGTCCCTAAATATCATAATGAACAAGTTGGAGAGGTATAATAAAGACTTGAGTAGAAAATGGAAATGAAAGTTGAGGACTTTTTTCTTAAAGACAGGAGGTGTAATTATTTAAAATATTTGATTTCCTAGACAAGACAAGAGATAAGGAGAGTGAACAACTCTTTGATGCCATAAGGAGAGTGAACCATAAGTGGTTGTAAGAGAAAGTAGATTATTGAAGTAGAGAAGAACTATCATGGGATAGAGATTATTGTGGATGGAACCTATAAGTAGTGGTATTTCGGTTTTCATATCCTTCACAGTATAATCATAAGAGTTAAATTCAATAAGACAATAATTATTTTTAGCAGATTTGGCAACAGAAAGAAGATTAGAAGTAAGATGTTGAATAACTAAAACATCATTAAGGCGAAGTAGACAAGTGTGAGAGGAAAGAATAAGAATACCAGTAGAAGAAATTGAAAGAGTTTGAACATTACTAATAATGGCTTGGTTGGACCCAATGTATTGAGTCATCGAATCTGGAAATTGAGGATTAGGAGTCATGTGTGAGAAGTGAAAACAATGTCGAGAAGCCATTCAATAATAGTGCTGGACCTAAAAGGGGAATTATTAGATGAAGGTTGGAGATTCAGAACGATTTCAAGTATGAAAAGCAACAATTAGTAGCTATATGACCTCCCTTTTAACAAATTTAACTCTAAGTAGGAGGTTTTGTGTGATAATTGGACATGGGAAAATGAAGAGGATTGGTGAATTAGGCCTGGTAGGAATTTGGAGAAAAGGTGTGAGCTAGTCCAGTGTAGGAAGAAAGTCCGTGTGAAGGTTAGAAGCAGGCTTATGATCCAAGTAAGGAATTAATAGGCCCATACAGGCAATCTAAAATGAAGGGCCCAAGTCCCATTTCAACATTAAGGTTGCGATAATGGACACTTCATCCTCGTTGTTATATGGCGATGCTACGGCCACTTAAATAATGGAAGTAGCATTCTACGACAGAGATGGCAGCGTGAGTTGCGTTTGGTGGAGCAAGAACATGGTGAAAGAGAAGTTGTTACTCATGAATAAAGAGTTTGTTGCCCCGGATACTGTAAAGATGTGCAAAAATATGATGATGATAATGTATGTTTCTTTTAATATATTTTTATAGCTTATGCTTTATGATAAGGTAAAATACAGTAGAGACTTAGAGTAAAGACGTCAATGGGTCGATCTCCTTGATTTTTTAAAAATTAAAAGTATAAAATAATTTTTTTAAAATTAAGTTCGGCTCGAAATTGCTCAGCCCAAATCTGCTCGAGATCTAAGTTAGAAAAGTTAGGTCTCGAATTAGTTTGGTCCTAATTTGACCCATAGGTCGGTCCATTAAAAATGTATAAATTTAAGTTTATAGGTCAGTTCATTGTCATCCCTAATTTATAATTTATCTAATCAAGATTGCACGTATTAATGCATATCTAGTGGTTAAGATTATTATAACATGCATATATATATATATATATATATATATATATATATTCAAAATTATGAACAATTATGAAAAAGGATAATTTCTTAAATAATAAAGATAAGCATAAATAGAAATTATATGTTTAAAAATAACATAGCTGTTTAACCATATAAAATAATCAGATTTATACTATCAATGCATTACTTACAAGAATTTGAATATATTGTAGATACTTTTGGGTGAATTATTTTGCGTATATTAATTATAAAACTCTAATATGTAGAAAATGGTTAATTTATATTTTATAATTAGTTTGATACAATAATTAACATTATTTAATTATTTAATTAAATATAAAAATAAATAAATAATTAACCAATATTAAACCTTTTTCTAATAATTTTAACCATCGGAAAAACAATGAATCGATTCCCAGAAAGTCAAATTTTCACTCTTGATTTTTATCACAGTTGACAATATTATGAGGACGGAAGATCTTCTGTTCACGAAGTGCACGGAGACTGCAGACGTGACTTGGTAATTGCTTATGGGTAGTATAGTCTTCTACACTACACATAATTATAGTCGTATAGTAGAAGGCTGAAAATTGAAACAGCTACATTCTGTTTTGGCCTTTTGCTATGCTAACTATGGCTTATAGTTATAGTACCACCGAGCAATCAATGAAAATGCAGCTGGAACGAGGCACAGGACCAGGATTTGTAAAGTTGTGGGTTTGAATCGTTTTTATGTATATAGTTGTTTAAAATTTGAAGTCAGAATTTTGCCTCCCGTAAGAGACCCAACTGGTTCAAGCAGGAATTAATCTGAAAATTGATAACTTAAAGGTATTTTATTATAGTTGTGACCCTTTTAAGATACCTCGTGGACAACTATTAAAAAAATTGATGGATAAAAGACAAATATTTTTATGTATTTTGACTCTTCTTAAAATTTTTAATAATATTCCCAAATTTTTATACTTTAAATAAATACAATAATATATTAATTTTTCGTTCTACGAAATTGACATCTGATATAATGTAATACTATGTATTTTTGCGGCGAAACCTAATTGTTCGCGTAGTCCAATTCCAACCATTCTTCGACGAGTTTGGAAAGACTTGGTTATAAGAATTAGCTACCGCCCCCAACTAATCCCATACAAATACAGCAAACGTCACGTAATGTAATTATACAAAACTTGGCAAGTTGTCTGAATCTGTTCATTGAATAAATTACGGGATCGGGACGCGGATTAGAAGACCAATCCCTTGTCGTTGAATTAATATAATTTTAATTATAATTAATTTTATTGAATTATTTGTTTATTTAATTTTTATTTTTAGAAAATAAAATATACTTTTAACAGTATTAAATTATCAGACAACTCTTTTCATTATATTTCATTAATTTTTTACTTATTTATAAATACAAAATAATATCGTACTATAATTTAAAATTTTTACGGCATCAATTTTTGTAAAAAAATCTACTTAAATAATTAAAAAGATATAACATATGAGTCATATAATATTTCAACAATGTTAAAGAGAATAAGTGATAATTCAAAATTTTAAATAAAAATTAAATCACAAAAAATAATATATTTTTATATTAAAATTATATTTTAAAATGAATACAATTGCCTTAATGACAATTACAATTGTAATTGTAATCACAACATTATAATTATGTGAATTTTATTTTTATTATTATCTATTAGAATTATATTTGCACAACTTATAATTACCTATTCACAATGTCCATGTACATTGTATTTTCGGTGGAAATAACCATTAATCCAAGAATTGATTCCAGCTTTTCTGAAACCCAAAACTGATTTTAATGTTGGATAATTAAATTTTATGAGTATAACAACAATTTAGTAAAAATCCCACTGATGCGTGGGATTTTAAAATGTTCAATAATTTGCAGTCTTATTTTTAATTAATAGAGTGACTTAGTTCAAATGAATTATATGAGAAAAAAATAATTTTTTTTTGGATTCGAAGAAATCCTGTAAGCGGGCACACCTCTCTGAGGGCTCAATTAGCGTACCATCCCACAGGCGGATCAAGTGAGCGCACCTTATCATTGAGGGCCCAACTAGTTCTCCATCTACAGGAAAAATTCCGGCTGCCTCAGACTCTTACAAAAGGAGCTAGCATAGAATCGAACCTAAAACCTAATCAAAATCAAACGCCGCTCTCAACCATCAAGCCACACTAAGTAACGTGCAATTTAAAAGAAATTCCACAGATGACACAAAACAACGTTCACGTCTAGGACCGATTCTTCCAAAGGCCATAGGCTTGACCGATCAAATTTCGGAAGTCCAAAAGCATTCATGGGATAAGATGGGCGTATGATTTTACAAGTGAACCCTCCGAGTAGGTCAGGTCTCCTTCTCCTCCTCAAACTTTTCGTTTTTTTTTTTTTTGTTTATTGCTTAGTGGTGAGTAAGGGTTGCTAGACCTTGCAAGGTTGAAGACAACTTGGCTTTGTTTTGCGGAGGTTGGCTTTGACGATCGCACATGTTGCTCCTCTGGGGCCAATCAATCAGGTACGAACCTTCCTCACCGTCAGTCAGTCAAATTTCATAAGACTAATTCAAAACGTATCCAATCACTGTCTTGGTTTGAGTGGAGACAACTGAACATACTCTTACCTTTTCTTTCTGCCCTCCTCCATCCAAATTAATTGTATCGTGCAAACCCACAGCTGTTGCCTGTTGCACAAAGATAATTAAATTGAATTACTTGATATCATTTACTCATGTTATTATGTTAATAAATGAAGTTTATTACGGAAGTTTATTTTGTTTAACCCCAAGTTGCATGTAAGTTGATCAGGCGCTCTCTTGACTTAAGTGATATTGTGGGTTCAAATCGTCCTCATATATACAGCGATTTAAAATTTAGGTTCAGAATTTTACCTCCCGCAAGGGATTCACCCTAATCAAATAGAGATGAGTTTGTTGTAGATGACTTAAAGGTATCTTCCTATATTTAAGACCCTCCTAGAATACCTCGTTAAAAAAAAATCAAAAAGAGATATTTATATAATAAATTTTAAGTCCCGACTAAATATCGTTGACTTGAAGGAAATTACATCTTTATCCATGAAACAATGCTTACGAGTTACGACTTCAAATAGATAGAGCAGCCGGCAAGTTCTGGAACAAAAGATTAGAAGATGTCCGAATGAAATAATAATTTCGTTGGTATTATCTTTGGGAAATTTCTTGATGCCCAGGCCCCTTTCTCCTTCCGAAGCGTCAAACTACTCCAATCACTGTCCCTCAAATTCTCCCACTGCCAAAAGCTCTTGTTCGTCGGAATCGGAGGAAATGGCCGCCACCACCAGTCTCGGCGGCGCCGACGATCGGGTGATGGCCACGGCTCAGCAGATCGTCAAGAGCCTCAACACCACTAAGAACGTTCGGGAAGACATGCTGTTGATCTTCTCGAGTTTCGATAACCGCTTGTCGAACATCACCGATTTGATTAAACAGGACTCGTATTCACTGTCTCGACTGGAGGAGGCGGAGAGGATCATTTCCCGATGGGACTCCGCCTCCCACCACTCCGCTCCCGCGTGGGAGGACTCGCGGGAGGACACAGCCGAGTTCTTGGCCGCCGTCGATGAGGTACTGGGCTTGTTGGATGACTTGTCGATTCAGGCTGATAAAGAGACCTTGGACCGAGCTGAGATCGCCGTACAAGTCGCTATGTCCAGGTTGGAGGAGGAGTTTCGTCACATATTGATTACTAATACTGTTCCTCTCGATGCGGAGCGATTATACGGATCGATTAGGCGGCGTTCGTTGTCTTTTGTGGGTAACGATGGTGAGATTGAAGAGGAATTTGATAGTTTTGGGGAGATAGACTGTGAGAGTACTTGTTTTCATGTGCGAGGAGCGAGTTTGTGTGATGATGTGTGTGTTGATTTGATAAATATTGGAGCAGTTGAGGAGTTGAAAGAGATTGCGGAGCGGATGATTCGATCTGGGTATGAGAAGGAGTGTGTACAGGTTTTTAGTAACGTTAGGAGAGATGCTTTGGATGAGTGTTTGCAGATTTTGGGAGTTGAGAAGCTGAGCATAGAAGAGGTGCAGAAGATCGATTGGAAATTGTTGGATGAGAAAATGAGGAAGTGGGTTCAGGCTCTAAAGGTTACTATCAAGGTGCTTTTGTCTGGAGAGAAGAGACTTTGTGAGCAGATCTTTGATGTCTCTGATTCGGCAAAGGAAATCTGTTTTAATGAGACTGCTAAAGGGTGTGTGATGCAGTTGTTGAATTTTGGCGAGGCAGTGGCTATTGCGAGGAGGTCATCGGAGAAGCTCTTTAGGATTTTGGATATGTACGATGCTTTGCTGGATGTTCTTCCTCATTTGCAGTTGATGATTACTGATGAATTGGTGTGTAGTGAGGCTAAGGGAGTACTTGCTGGGTTGGGAGAAGCTGCAAAAGGGACGTTTGCGGTGTTTGAAAATGCTGTGCAGAGTGAAACCTCTAGAAAGCCTATGCTGGGTGGGGAGATCCATCCTCTTACACGTTATGTCATGAATTATGTGAAACTGATTGTAGATTACAATGAGACCCTCAATTCTCTTTTGGAGGGGGATGAGGATGAGGATGAATCCCATGCTTTGCCGAACGATGATGGTGCGGGTATGACTCCCGTGGCAAGGAGGTTGATGGCCCTGCTCGCCACTTTGGAGTCTAATATTGAGGAGAAGTCGAAATTTTATGAGTTTGGAATGCAATACATATTCTTAATGAATAATATCCTGTACATAGTGCAGAAAGTCAAGGACTCAGATCTTATTAAGCTTTTGGGAGACCAGTGGGTTCGCAAGCGCAGAGGCCAGATACGCCAATATGCTACTGCTTATCTTAGAGCTGCCTGGAGTAAATCTTTGGCTTGTCTGAAGGATGAAGGGATTGGCGGGAGCGTCAGTAATGTCTCCAAAGCGGCTTTGAAGGAAAGGTTCAAGAATTTTAATGCTTGTTTTGAAGAAATCTATAGGATTCAGACAGGTTGGAAAGTCCCAGATCATCAGCTTCGCGAAGAGCTTCGAATATCTATATCTGACAAAGTATTACCAGCTTACCGTGCATTTGTGGGGAGGTTTGGGAGTCAGTTAGAAAGTGGAAAACATGCTGGGAAATACATGAAGTATACACCAGAGGATTTAGAGAATTATCTATTAGATTTGTTTGAAGGAGTACCTCTTGTTCTTCACCACTTAAGAAGAAAGAGTACATAGAATACAGAACTCTTGTAACAGGTAAGCTTGCTTTTGCAAGGATTAGAGGGCAGAGTTCACCTAAAGCTTGCTTTTGCAAGGATTAGAGGGCAGAGTTCACCTAATTTATGTATCTTGATAATATGCCTTAATGTTGTTGTTGATGATGTTTTAAAGACAATTATCTGTGAAACAGTGAAAGCTACATCTTTTACATGTGATTTGGGTTCTGTACATGTATTATAGACAATAGTTTCTGCTTGTGGATTATGTCCCGGTTCATGTATTTTATTTTCATGAATCGCATTCAGCATCAAAGTAAATTGTGGTGCACATTTATAATTTGAGAATTTATTCATTGGTATAACATGCTTTATTTTGCATTCAATTACGTCGCATTTATTTATCAAATTTCCTTAAATAGTTTTGAGTTTCTACAGTTTGGTGACCCGAATGTAGGATTGACAGTAGGAGATATATTCTGTTTTCAATTGATTTCTTTTGTTTCAGCAGAGTTTTCTCATTGTGACAATTTGAGTGATAGTATTGTAAGATATTCCAATCCATTTTGACTTCAACATGTCTTGAGAGGTCTTCAAAAAGATTGAGAATTCCATTGCAACCTTATGGAGATTCTTTTAAACAAAATGTAGAAAAACTGTCGGAGAAGATTGAATGCAGTAACTTGGTGCTTGGTGAGGTCTCCTACAAGAAAATAAACAGTTGATTGAGTGATGAATCAAGCATATGGTTTGAAAACAATTCCATGTCAAGTGATGAAGTATCCATTGGTGGAGTGTTAGGCTTCTTAAACTTTATACGGATCAGATGATGAGAATTCTATTTCCTCAGAGGTAAAGGGGATTTGATTTGGTGGGATAATTGAAGTTCTTAATATCATACTTAAGAAAAAGTTCTTAATATCATACTCAAGAAATTAACATACGGATCATGGAACGCATCAACCCTAATTTGAAGCATTCTATTTAGATGCCACTAATTGTGGGTAATGATTCTCTTAAAATTGCTTTTTAGTGAAGCAACTTTAAGCTACCTGCGTATATTTCAGTGTTTCGGAGTTTGGTTCCTTCCTTTCTAATTTGTTGCATAATGGTGATGGATTCTTGCTCATATATTTTGTCGGAAATCCAAGACAATTGAAATACTTTGTTTCATTTCTGTTATATGTTAATTTGGTTTGACTGATGGATCTAATAGATATTAGGTTATTGAGCATGGTTATACTTGTCGAAATTCAAGTGCTTTGAAGTATGATTATGATACCTGGATAAGCTTTCGCTATGAATGGGATTCCAAAGCTTGAAAAGTGCTGAGGCATTTGCTGATGAGAGAATCAATGTAACCATCGCGGCACATCTACTGAATGTTGTGTAGCCTACTAGCGTTTGTTACAAGGTGGAGTTCTACCTTTGGACTCACTTTCTTTCCCAATGACCAACTGGATTACCCGTGCGGGCGAGTTCTACCCTGTTATTAGTCATTTCTGTTTTACTGATGTTTGTAGCTGGGCTATTCATTTGGATAAATCGACAGGACAACCTGTATTGAGTGTACAAAAGCTTCGGTTTCATATCCCCCAGGTGCTTGATCTCCTTGAAAACACTTGGGGAGTTATGTTTCATATGAATTTGGAGTGACGTTTGAATTTGGATTGACTAAAGGATTGGACAATCCAATACTCGATGCTAAATCTTCGGATAAGTATGGCTTTGGTCTCTGATTAGGTACATTTAGTCTTGATTGAGATGTTCAAATCCAATACTCGATGCTAAATCTTCGGATAAGTATTGGTTTGGTCTCTGATTAGATAGATTTAGTCTTCATTCAGATGTAGATCCTTTTGTCCACTCCACTAATTTAAGTTGACATCTGTTTGAGGTTACAGTTTTGGTCTCTGGTCTTAGCTTCAAATTTTGCAAAATATGAACCACCGAGCAAGTTAATAGAAAGCATATGCCTTGCCTGCTTCTGGTTTGTCCTTTACCTAAAATCAAAAGGGGTCAGAATACCAAACATATGACCAAACAACGTGCCGTGCCTTCCATTTCATTACAAAAGGATCGGATTCGGATGGCCAACAGACGGGGTTGTGCTTATATTGTATTTCACCGTTTCGAGACGAGAGATATATGTATTGTATTTCTATGAATTTTCCTCGAAAGTCATAAGAGGCAATTTAATTTTTCGAGTCGAGTTTTTAAATTTCTTTCGAGTCCCTGAGTTAACTTTGCTTCAATGTTGGGAGTACATTATCTTTGGATTAATAATTAATTTAAATATTATTATAAATTAATTAAAATATAACTAATGAAAATATAATTATTCATTAATTAAAATATTGTAATTAATTAACTAACTAAAATATAATTAATTACAATTTGCTCCTTTGATGAGATAAAGGGTATGCACGTTAGGTAACTGTTTAATTTCTCTTTTATAAAATGTTTGTCAACTACCACATGTAGGATTGTGTACGATGTTGATTTCAATCTTATTATCACAATATAATTTTATTGGATCTTCCTATTTTAATTTTTAAGTCATCAAGGACTATTTTCAACCAAAGCAACTCACAGATCTCCAAAGCCCTGGATTTGAATTCTGATTCTGCACTTGATCTTGCCACAACATTATATTTTTTACTCTTACATGAAACCAAATTTTCTCCCATAAAAACATAATATCTTTAGGTTGATCTTCTGTCCACTAGAGAACTTGCATAATTTGAATTTGTGTAGGCTTCTAGTGTAATATTTTCCCATATCTTAAATAAAATTCCTCTTCCTAGACTACGTTTTAGATACTGCAAAATTTTGTGTACACCTTTGAAGTGTATTGTTTTGGGGTTATACATAAATTGGCTTACTACACTTACTACAAAGGCAATGTCTGCTCTTGTATGTTTTCAATATATTAATTTTCCAACCAACCTTTGATAAGCTCCTTTATCCACTGCTTGATCATGTGGTGCATCACTTAATCCGTTATTGAACTCAATTGGAGTAGTTGTTGGTTTGCACCCTAATTTTCCTGTTTCTTTCAACAAATCCAGCACATATGTTCATTGTGAGATGCATATACTTTGTCTTGAATGTGCAACCTCAATTCCTAGAAAATGTTTCAACTTTCTCAACTCCTTGATATCAAATTCTTATAATAACTTTTCCTTTAACAACAACATTTCTTCTTTGTCATTTCCAATGACTATGATGTCATCTACATATACTAGTAGTACTATTACTTCCCTAGTTTTTTAATGTTTAATAAATAATCGTCTCCGTGACTTTGCTTATACCCAAATCCTATTATAGCCTTCATGAATCTCCCAAAACATGCTCTCGGTGACTGCTTTAGTCCATAAAGAGCCTTTTTTAATTTTCACACCAATCCCTTTTGAGATTCAAATTCTAGTGGAACTTTCATATATATTTCTTCTTCTAGTTCTCCATGAAGGAAGGCGTTTTTAACATCATATTGTTGTAAGTTCCAACCATAGTTGGCAGCTAGTGACAATAAAATCTTGACAGTATTTCATCTTTGCTATTGGGGCAAATGTTTCTAGGTAATCTATGTCATAGATTTTGCGTGTAAGCTTTGGCAACCAACCTAGCCTTGTACCTTTCAACAATCCGCCTTCAGATCTATACTTTATTGCAAACAGCCACTTGCATCCAATCAATTTTTTTCCTTAGGCAATTCCCTAGCTCCCAAGTTTTATTATTTTCGAGTGCATCCATCTCACTTTTCACAGCACTTCTCGACTTCTCATCTCCTAGTGCCTCGGTCAAATTTTTTGGAATGGGAATGTTATGGAGATTTTGAGATAGGTTTGGTGTTTTTTGGACAGGTTTTGATATGTCATGAACAAATATAATGGATGTTGTGTGCAAGTTCTGGTACCTTTTCCGAGGGCATTGGATAGGTCTAACTCACTACGTTCAATTTGTGGGTTAGGGTTGGATAAGCTTGTGGTTAGTTTAGTTGGTTCCAAGATTGTTCAGAGTGCTGAAACAGTAGCTTGTGCAGGGACCTAGACATTTCGTAAGTGAGAGGCAGGTCTCTTCTTGGAGTAAACCTGCAATTTTTGAGTGGTTTTTCTGTCATTTTCTTCAATTAGAGCGTCCTTAGGTTTAATAGACTTGTCTAAAAAATGTGGTTCAGACTCTATTTGAGTGGAAAAATCAAGGAAAAATAAGTCTCTTGTCATCCTATCTTCATTCAAATTCTCCCCTTGAAGATATGGTTGAGTAAAGAAAGGTCTAGTTTCATCAAATGTAACATCAATGGACACAAAAAAATTTGTGAGTTTTGGATGGAAACGCTTGTACCCTTTGGGGTGGAAGAGTAACTGATAAAAACACATTTAAGAGCACGAAGATCAAGTTTTCCTCTATTTTGAGAGTGAATATGAACATAAGCTACACTTCCAAAAATTCTAGGAATAAGAGTACTGGAGAGGCTTATATTCGAACAGAATTGTGTAAAAACATTTACTGGTGATTGAAAATTGAGAACTCTAGCTAGCAATCTGTTATGTAAGTAAGCAGAAGTTTGGACATCTTCCCCCGAAAATTTTTGGGAACATTTTTATGAAAGAGTAGTGCCCTTTTGATGTTCAACAAATGACCATTTTTTTTCGTTTTTTCAACTCCATTTTGTTGAGGAGTATTAAAACATGAGGATTTGTGAATGATCTCTTTTTCATGAAAGAAATTTGATAAGAGTTTAATTGAAATAATCTTTGGCATTATTAAAATGAAATCAAACTGAGTTTTGATCATATTATAAAAATTTGGAAAAGAGTACTAACATCTGGCTTGTGTTTCAACAAATAGATCCAAGTAATTCTTGTTCAATCATCAATGAAGGTTATGAACTATTTTGCCCCGTAAACATTAGAAATTGGTGAGGGACTCCAAATATCACTCTGAATGAGAGAAAAGGGAGTATGACTTCTTTTATTACTTATTGGGAAAGATGCACGTTTGTGCTTTGCAAATTCACATTAACCACAATGGAAAGACTCATCTATTTTATCAAAGAATGATGGAAACATAGACTTTATTACATGCCAAGAAGGATGTCCTAAACGATGATGATAAAACCATACTTTTTCTTTGTTAGACATGATTGACACTGAAAGGAAAGATGTGGGAAGAAAAACCTCAAATTTGCTATGCCCTTCATTATTCACTAGGTAGTAAAGGCCATTCCTCTCACTAGCATGTCCAATTGTCCCCTTTGTGCCTTTTCCCCAAAACATGCAAGAGGAAGGGGAAAAAAACAACCTGAAATTTATGGTCTTTGGTGAGTTTATGCACTGAAATCGGTTTGGCAAATAATTTGGGAACATGGAGGACATCTTTTAATATAAGAGAGTCATTTAACTGAACTTCTCCTTGTCCTGCTACAGTGACACCTTATCCATCTGCTATGGTTATCTTTTTATGGCTAGAGGAAGGTGTATAAGAGCTAAAAAGTTTAGAGGAATGTGTCATGTGATTAGTGGCTCTTGAGTCAATTATCCACCTGATTGAAGATTTATTTTGTAAGGCACTAGAAATGCAAGAGATGGAGGAAATATCTGAAAAGGTCGATGAACATGAACATGTACCCGATTGTTTCTCAAGTGTATTCAAGAGGAATCTTACTTTTTCAATATTTCCCTTGTTAAACTCTTGGACTTCATCTTGAGTTATGTTTGTATTATTCATATGTGAGCTCACCATATGTGCTTGTTTTCCTCCACCTTTTTCCTTAGTATTGGTCTTGCGATTTAGTTTCTAGCACTGCTCCCTTGTATGCCCATACTTCTTTCAGTATGTGCAATAGAGAGTGTCTTTATTGAATGACTTGGTTGGAGGAGACTGCCTGTTGTCTTCTGCAGTTTGTGCAACATTTGCCTGCTTCAAACTTGTGGATGTAGTTACTAGGGCAGATCCTTTAGTTGTTGCTGGATGTATTTCTAGCATCACACTTCTTCTCCCTTCCTCAGTTCTAATCATAGCAATGGCCCCATTCAAGGATGGAAGATCATCTCTTCCCAAAATTAGGACTCTCACAGCATCGAATTCTACATTAAGATCAGCAAGGAAATCATAGATTTAATCTTTTTCCATAAGTCGTGACAACATTCTAGCATATTCTGGCCATAGACTTTGCAAGAGATTTGCATATTCAGTTGTTGAGTGATTCCCTTGTTTAGTTGTTGAAATTTGAGTTTTGATCTCATAAACTCGAGCAGCATCAATAACGTTAGAGTAAGTTTGTTGAATTGCCTCTCAAATCTCCTTAGTTGTGCTGAGAAACATACAAGTGCCACTTTTTCAGGATTCATCAAGTTCCACAGCCATGACATAACCATGGAATCTTGCTCATCCCATGCGTCAAATCTAGGATCAGTTCAGTCCCCAACAAATGACTCAACTTGCCTTTTCCCTTTAAAAATATTCGAACAAGTTGAGACCATTTTAGATAATTCTTCCCATTCAGATAGTAGGTTGCTTGAATGTTTGGTAAGCCCCCTTTGTGGGTTACAGCAGTGCTATCTAATTGAGAGACCCCACTTAGATGTGACTTTTGACATGGCTCCTTGGCTCGGTTTCAACAGCTACCTTCCCTTGCAAAAGAATAGAATTTTGGGCAGAAGTTTTCCAAAAAGGAGTCAATGACTCTGATACCATGAAAAGCAGAATAATTCTATGTTGTATTTACTTGAATAGTTTACAAGAATATATACAGGAAATATCCCTAAAGTATATCCTAGAAATTATGGATATATATAATCATATAACCACTTATATAGGATATACATAAATATATAGTTAACTAATAATCTTATCTTATAAAATCCTCTAAATAATTATTCCTATGCATAATAATGACAGTTCTTCTTCCTTTTATTGTAAACATATTTAATTGAGGGCTTATCAGAGACTTGCTCCGCCTTATTATCTCTTGTTGTAGCATCTTTTCACATTATGTCTCTATTTCATCTTTCTGGAGATGTGGGTAGTGATATGGTCACACCACCACCGGGTTCCCAACAAAAGGGGAATTCTATGGTCACAATTTCGACTTGAAGGTAACCCTAAAGGTTACTTAAACAAATTTTGAAAATTTGCCAACAATTTATCTAAGGCTACAAAAGTCGAATGATGCCCTATAATGCTGTTAATTTTGGTTCTTCACTAGGGGTTTTTGCCCCTCCCATTGCACTTTCTTCTCCACCAATTTGAAGCTCATGGTTAAGGATGCAAAACCCCAAACAATAGGACCCAGTGCTTGTCGCAATTTGATTCTTGAAACCACATCAAGCCCATCTAATGCAATGGGATAAAGGTCAATAACAAGAGAATCAACATCAACTTGCAATGTTACAACCTTGCTTTTCGGTTTCTCAAATTTGAATTAAATGCTAGATTATTATTCATTTTTCTTTGTTTCTCTTTGCATGGTGGTCAGAGTGCTGGTTGTCTTATGTGGGCTTTGTTTGAGATTGACTTAAAAAGAGGATGTCTCAGTTATCTGAGAAGGCTTTGAACTTATGCAAAATGGTCAACCGGAGGATGTGGAGTGGTCAGACACTTCTTCACCATGTGAGATCCCAAGTGAGATTCTGATGAAGTTAGGGAAGAAGAATTTGGCCCAAGAGAGTTGTTATGACCTCTCATCACAGGGGATTGGTGAGCTCATTCGCTTTCCAAAGATGGCCAGAATACTGCACAAGTTCATCCATCAATTCCCTAAGCTTAACCCTGCTGCACACCTACAGCAAATTACGTGCATTGTATTGACTTGAGGAAGAAAAGGCTCATGGATTTGCAGAACCATTTTAGGTCATTGTGGAAGATAATGATGGCTAGTACTTCATGATTAGTACTTTATTCCAAAAAAACAGTGCATCCATGAGGACCACACCTTGAGTTTTACTATGATAATATACGAACCATTATCATCTCAATGCTTCATTCACGTTGTGTCAGATAGAAGTACCACAGACTGTTTTGTTGTCTCTTTCAGGCACCTAATCTTGCCAGAAATATCCTCCTCCAACAGAGTTATTGGATTTGCAACCTCTGCCTGTTATTGCATTGAGGAATCCTTCATATGAAGCATTTTATCAAGATTTCAAACATTTCAACACATTCCAGACTCGTCTTCACTGTTCTCTTTAATACAGATGACAATGTGTTTGGTATCTGCACCAACAGGGAGTCGAAAGACCATATGTGCTGAGTTTGTTATAACGAGGAATCATCAAAAAGGGCCTGATAGTGTTGTGTGTGCTGTGTATACTGCACCTCTTGAAGCAATTTCCAAGGAACAGTATTGTGATTGGGACTTGGAGAGGGCTTGGTTGCATATTCGTGAATTATGTGAGGAGACAACAACAGACTTGAAGCTTCTTGCAAGGGTCAAATAATCATTTAGCACCCGAGAGATGAGATGCCTTGTCCCGTTCCTGGAAGCAAAGGAAGTATGTGCGGCAGCTTATTCTTTTTATCATTGATGAGCTCCACCAAATTGGGGGTCCTGGTGGTCCTATCTTGGAGGTGATTTATGTCTAGGATGACGTATATTTCAAGTCAGATGGAGAACAAGGTCTCTTCCTTCTTCTTCTCTTTCCGATGCAGAGGATGTCGGAGAATGGATAGGATAGGAACCCACGCCACATGGGCGTTTTTAGTTTCCTGTGCCCCTGGAAATGCACGTTCAGGGTGAGGATATAGCTAATTAAGAATGCAGAGCAGAGCCTGCTATTGTGTTTGTTCCTACAATAAAACATGTTCTGTTGATCCGATGATATATATTCAAGTGAAATTGAGAGCTGAGCCTGAGCGAACTTGTCTGTTTGGGTTTGGGTGTGGCCGTGGTACTTATGAATCTTGTATTCTTTTTGATGTGCTAAATAATATGAATTGCTATATGTTTTTGTTTTATTTTGTCGAAATAGAACTTGGACCAATATTATTATATTATTAGGAAAT
>JANTPM010000006.1:39441999-39452613 GCA_025434745.1 Erythroxylum divaricatum | reverse complement strand
GTCCTCGACAAGGTGAGCAGCTGTGCCTTGTCTTTAATCAATAGTATTGGATTTGTGCTTCTCTCCAATTATGTCTTGGGTCTGCATTCATATTTATGATTTACTCTGAAAATAGTAGTACATCTATGTTTTATACAGTTATTGCATGAATTTGCCATAAATTTGCTGTGAGTTAAGGCTAGTTATAAATTAAATTTCGCAACATGTCTATGAAGGGACAGTATCTTGATAGATGCATATCAGAAATCCCCCTTAGCTTCATAACAACAGCTGAAAATTATAGTTTCCCTTATGATTTCTCTGTAAAAATATTCGGATGAAGTTTAGGCAATGAATATATTGCTTATAATTTCCAAACTTTCTGAATGTCAACAGAATAAGCAACCTTTTTCTTGCAAGTAGAGCGTGATAAGATTGAAGCCTTTGATGTAGATATATAGGTTTTCCTCTACTGTCACAGGGAATTAACTAAGTCTAGTTTTCATGAAGATATTTATAGTTTTTTTGGAATAGGTATATTCTTGAAAATATCCATTGTCCTTAAATGCCACCAATTTGTTTCTGTGCGGCAAACATTGGCGTCATCAACATTTTCTCTTTGAGATAATAGCCAAATCGCACTCATTGCAAGTATTCTACTGTTGGGTGTCCAGAGGGATCTGCTAGCCGCACATCTGATAGGGACTTGCAGTGTTTGACAGTAGAGAGGCTTCGCGCGCTTCTAAGGGCACAAGGTCTTTCAACTAAAGGCAAAAAGGTAAGCATGAGACAACTTTTCTGAATTGATCTGTGTGTTTGGATGCATGGAGAAATTTTTGGAAGCCAAACAAATTCAAGGATGTCATTCTAAGTTTGCCTTTAATCATATTCTTTATATGTGCAGGATGAGCTGGTTGCTAGGTTGAAAAGTGTAAATGGTTGATGCACCTGTTCTCCAACGTTTGAAAAGTTAGGGCAAGCATACTATGTTTTGTAATTTTAGTTGGTCTTCTGCTCTAATTTAGGAAATGGCTAAATGTGAAAGAAAATGTAATTCGGGAGTGATGATTTTGACATCAATCAGTTTAAAGTGAAAGCCTGAGCTGCATCTTCTGTTGTCTTTGAACTGGATGGAGGATCATGTCCCGTTATCCTTACCACTGATTCAACAATGTGTAATACTCATGACATAGTACTGAAACATAAGACAAAAGACAAGACAACCCAAGTCTTATGCAGTCTCGTATAGTTTGCTGACTGAATCAATCATCTCATAGGTTCTTTCCTCTTCAACTCAGTGAGTGACATCGATCTCTGGACTGCCTGCTCAACTATATTCTTTCTTCCATACGTACGTGGTTATTTATTGGACTTCACGACTAGGGGAAGCAATCATTATTGCAGAATCATATGCACGGCATAAATTACAAAAATTATATCAGTATTTGGACTATGACGAAGAATATTCTTTGCACATTACAATGCTCGTACGATCCTGGTTAAACCTTTCTTGGTTCCACCAGATATTTAGGAACGAACGACCCTGGTTGGTCCCTCCGGCTACATTAATTGTCAGTTTTCTGAGGCTGAATTGCGTCGGGGGAGGGTGGTCCTCCTCCATCTACAATGTGATCGGAGATGGAAGATTTTTGATAAAGAAAAGGTAATAGTAAGCAGCTTCATGTACTCAGAGATATAAGCATGCAAAGTGATAACATACATTTAGATGACCCACTTTAGTACTACTAGCAATGGACCATCGAGAAACAGAGTGAGTTGCTCTAGTTATTGAGCTCAACTTACGTACATTCATGTCCCCTTCTTTAAGCTATTTTACCAAACATTATTTTCCATTTAGCTACTAATTCTCCATTAAGTTAGTCCAATCGCGATTTATCGTAATTATGTTTTTACACAGTAAATATAATGTAGTATAACTCGTAGATCGTGATTATAAAAGCTATATGTTTCATAAGTCATAACTATAATTTCTGGAGGAGTAAAGTCGATGCAACATAAGAAGTCTGCCGTGAAGATTTCGCGAGATGAGAAGTTGATGCACTCATTCAACATAAGATCATTCAACATAAGAAGTTGAATGATCTTATTCATCATAGAACATGGAGGTCATGGCAACGGATGGCTTATCCTGTGGAGGAAAATGGTTTGGGAGTGCGTGGTATGTATGATATGGTGAAAATACACTCTTTTAAACTCTGGTGGAAATGGCACAATGCTCAGGGTATTTGGGCGAGATATGTGCGAAGTGTTACCTTGTCTAAATCCTTTGCTAATTCAAGACTTTTGGAAGTTGATGCACTCATGCGTCGTCATACTAGAACTCAGGGACAAGATGGTTCTTCATCCTTGCTTTTTGATAATTGGTCTGGAGCTGGGACGTTGGTGGATTTGTTTGAGGTGCCCGTGGATTATTCCTTGCATTACTTGTGTCTGAAGGATTTTTATGTGAATGGTCAATGGCAGCACTCAGCTTTGCAAGAAATCCTGCCTTCGGATGTGGTTGATTATGTAGCATCTTTTTCATTTGTCTTTACGGCTTCACAGGATATTTTTATTTGGGAAAGCAGAAGCTCTTCTTCTGGCCTTTTTTCTATTTCCTCAGCTTATATGGTACTTGGGTCTCAAGCTGTGGAACGTCCTCAACTGCGACATGTATGGAACTCTTCATTGTCACTTAAAGTGTCAATTTTTACTTGGCAGTTGATTAATGGCTTGCTTCCATTCTCGGAAGTGTTAATGGTCCTGGGTTATAGTTTAGCTTCTAAGTGTCTTTTCTGCCCAGCTCTGGACTCATTTCTTCATTGTTTTTTTACTTGTCCTGTGGTTTATCCGGTATGGCAATTTTATTCCCAACAGTTTGCTGTGTCTCTGGCAGCCATGGGAGATTTCTTTACAACTCTTCATTTTTACTAGATTGCTGTTTCTTCTTCGAATATTTCCCCTCCAGCAATTAAGTTGCTTCGACTGTTGCCTCAGATTTTATGTTGGAGTGTTTAGTGCCTACGTAACATGGCAATATTTGAGGATAGACGTGTTTCTACATCTCATATTATTGCACAATCTACTCACTCCTTTCTGATGACTACTCGGCTGCAGCCTATTCCAGTCCGAGGGGTCACCATCTTGCAGGCTATTCCTTTTATTCATTTCAAGAATGTGGGTAGAAGAGTTCAGGTCGTCTACTGGACTAAGCTTGACCATGGTGAGTTCAAGCTTAATGTGGATGGTCCATGTATGAGTGAGCAAGGAGCAGCTCGCGGCGGTTTTCTTCTCAGAGATGCTAATGGTCGCCTAGTGTTCGCATGTTCGGAATTCTTTGGCTCTATTTCTAGCTTTCATGCAGAGCTTCTGGCCTTAACACATGGTATTCAGAAATGCCTGGACAATCATATTCAACTGGTTCAAGTGGAGTGCAACTCCAAAATTTTAGTGGACTGTGTCCTTTGCAGAGTTCAATGCACAACTTATTTGGTTATCGCCTTTAATTTAGTTGGTAGAGGCTCATCATGCGCTCACATAAGTCCAGATTTTTTGTCCAATATTATGGTATCATATTGTGTCTAATAAATCTCAACCATTTATTTATGTGAGTCTCACAAAATAAATGACTGAAATTTCATGAAACAGAATAAGACAGGATAATATTGGACAAAAAATCTTGTCCCCGCCCATATAGGCTCCGATTTGAGCCTTTGCAAATTCATAACTTGATTCATATAAAAGTTTTTCTTAAACATTTTATACAAATATAAGTTAAACGTAGAACTTATAAAGTTATTATCTTCAACTTAGTCGGCAGAGGCTCGCCATGTGCCTCACATGAACACAAGTTTGAGCCTCTACAATTACATCATATTTTTTTTAATAAACAAACAACATCGTTTGATATAAAGGTCTTCTTCAACCTTTAGCAGTGTCATAACAACGTGGTTTATGACCCATCGAATACCCAAACAAAATCATATTAAAAAAACACCACAAAAAATGGTTTTTTAAATGTAAAAACACCTCTACCTTTAATGGAAAAACTTCCATAAATAACTTTAAAATGCAAAATTTTGAATGTGAATTTTTTTTTAGAATTTGAAATTTTCCGAAAACTAAATCAAGACAGGTTATTATCGCTCTGATATTAATTGTAAGCCAATTTAACATATATTTAACAGTAATATATGTTAAAGTAATAAATAAACTGAATGCATAAGAAATCAATATACCTTCTATTGTTAGTTTTTGCTTAAAAAGTACATGTTTTTGAAGTCCTGTTCCAAATTGATAATGTATTTTCATAAAGGTAAGGGAGAAAATATATCAATATGTTGTCATCAAATACATTGACAGTTACTACAAAATTAGGAAATTAATATCCACTTGGTTCTGTCTGATTCTGATGGAGCTGGGCGCTGCTGCTGGGATCTATGAGACTGGTTCACTTTGGCTCAAAAATACCTGCAAGACAATAAAGATACATCGGGGGTTGACTGCCGGTAGGACCCTCTGACGCTGAAGTTAGCCTCTTGTGAGAGTTTTGTTGGCTAGTGAATAGAGAATATTAGGGTTCAAGAAAATCGTACATTTTTCATGATGAGGTAATGAATTTATATGGCTAATACCTATAAGAATTAGGTCAATCATCAAGGGATGAGCCGATCAGCTCATGCGCCGTTTTGAATCTGAACTTGAACCTAGTACGACCGACCTAACTACCACTAATTACATAATGTTGGACCATTTATGAGTATTAAAACTACCCATAGTATGGAAAATATCTCATAATATCAACTTTGGAAGTTTTAAATCTCGTTACGGGAAAAAGCGATCACTCATCTAACATAAAAAGATGAAGTTTAGATTTGCAAACGAGGATTGGATCTGGCTCCAAATAAGAGGGAAAGTTTTACTAATTATTAGGACTATATGTTTCTGAATTCTGAAATGGCTATATTAGAGCAGGGAAAACAAAAATGCAGTGGTTGGGACAACATGGTTTTCAAACTTTACTTCTTGAACTTGATATTTTCAGATCTCTTGGGCAAACTTAAGGAACATGCATGATACGTATGGAGCAATGAGATATTTATAACATTATTTACGTATGGTAACAAGTTTCTTTTAAACGTTTGAATAAGAATTGTCTTGTGAATAGATATTAGTATTAAAATTAATTTTTACATATTAGAATGTTAATAATTTATTTAAAATT
This sequence comes from Erythroxylum divaricatum, assembly GCA_025434745.1. Lineage (NCBI taxonomy): Eukaryota > Viridiplantae > Streptophyta > Magnoliopsida > Malpighiales > Erythroxylaceae > Erythroxylum > Erythroxylum divaricatum. Next base: position 39,447,410 of record JANTPM010000006.1, on the reverse strand, counting down.
TTTTTAACATCTTAAATTTGTTGGTCTGCTAAAAGAGTAGGGATAATAAATTATAAAATTTCAAATCTTTCTACATTTGTTTTATTTTAGTATATAATAGTTAAAATTTTAATAAGTGTACTGTTTAATTTTTTAGAAAATACGACAATTCAATTTTAAATGTTATTTTTGTTAATATTTTACGGATAATATTTAGAATAATCATATACCATTTTTTCATATTTTTTGAATGTAAATCAAACATAATCATCTACATGAAGGATAACTTTTAAATGTTAATATTTATATTTATTCGTCATTAATGTTGATAACATGTTAATAGAAATAAATTTTAAATTAATTTATCCAATATTAAAATTAAAATTAAAATCTTAAAAAATTAGATGCTCAAATAAAATAATTTTGACTTTTTTATTTGTTAAAATTTACAATGAACCTACGAGCCCACACGAGAAGGAAAGTTAGACCACATACAAGTCTAAGTGAGGTTTCATCCTAAAACCAATTAGTGATAGGTAGAGCAACCTACTAAACTTATATATTAGTCTTTTTTTTCTTTCTTTCTTCAATGTGGGACAAACTCTCACTCTTTATATTTCAACACACCCCCTCACGTGTGATATAACACATGTCATAATCTATCATTTTGAGGTGTTAACGACTAATATAAGAGCAACCTGCTCTGATACCATGTTAAAATTTACAATGGACTTACGGACTTACACGGGAAAGAAAGTTAGACGACATATAAGTATAAGTGAGGTTACATCCTAAAATCAATTAGTGATAGGTGGAGTAGCCCACTAGACATATATATTAGTCTTCTTTCCTTTCTTTCTTTAATATAGGATAAACTCTCACTATTTATATTTTAACATTATTTTATTATTCTAAATTATACTCCAGAACAATAGATATAACTTTATACTTGGTAAATCTAGAAATTGAGATGAGAAGAGACACATGAGATGTAATTCACATGACAAGCGCATTATTAACGAGTCTCAAATATCATATAATGAAAGGATTGAATTTGCATAAATATAGCCAAACAATGTGAAGCGCAATTGAAATTGAAGATAATGGCCAAGCAAAGCATCAATCAGTGGCTGTGTCAGTGGATGAGAACAACCACACGCCACCCCACTAAACCAACACTGGCACATTTGACAGTTAAAACTGCTGCCGATCGTACAAGTAGATAGGTTAGCCGTCAGTTGTCAGATGTCACGTATTTAGAAATAGATATTTTGCTCCGCTTAACAGAAGATCTGTTCACAACGTATCCATGGTCCACTTTTTGTGAACCTAGTACCTTTCATCTAATTCATCCATTTACGTGAGTTTCATATTAATGGATGGATCAAATAGAGTAGACCAGAGTTAGTTCACAAAAAGTAGATCAGAGTTGTCGATCGTACAAGTAGGTAAGTTAGCCATCAGTTGTCAGATGTCATGTATTTGGAAATAGATATTTGCTCCGCTTAACAGAAAATCTGTTCACAACGTATCCTTTAGTCCACTTTTTATGGACCTATTCTGTGTCACTTCATCTGATTCACAGATGACTTGGACCCTCCTCTTAACTCACTCTTCTCTATCGGATTTTTCAAACAAATTCCAGAGAGCAACTTGAATATGGCGCCGTAATAAATGGTACAATCATTTTATGTTGGACACGCGTTGATTAAACAAGAAATCGGCAGCCGTATGTAGCCGTTGGCGGCTACTCCACGCGCACGGATAAGTCGACATCAACGCGCGGCGTCATTAGGGGGTGTGACTTGTAGTTTTGTACACAACAACATCACGTAGAGATAGCACCCAAAATTTGCACCAACACTAAATTGGTGGATCTTTCCTATATTGTTATAAATCTCGATTTTAATATATAATGGAATAAATACACTAGAACTTCTATAATTTGATTTTTTTATATATTATAAAAATTATTATTTTCTTTTATAATATTGTTTTAATTGAATTAAAAATTAACAGAAATATGAGAAAATTTTGCATAATAATTAAAAATATTGTAAATAAATTAATTCTAATTTTCGAATGTAAGAATTAAAATAAAAATTAAATCACATAAAAACTTAGAATCAATAATCTTGATATAATCACATAGTTCATCCTAATAGAGTTCATAGTTCATCCTAATAGAGTTGTATTATGTATCAGACATCATTATCGATTGATTAGAAGGAAAGACTACCAGCCTGTTTGGAACACGTGTAATTGAATTCAATTCACTTGTTTGAAACACAAAAAATGACAGGGATTCAATTCATGTGTGGGGTTAAACCCACATCCCTTTATAGAATGAATTCAAGCGATAAATCACGTGAATTGAAATCTAAAGACTGTTGGTTTCGTTTTTAACCTTTAGAAACCCAAACCCTCCCGTCATTCTTCTTCTTTGATCCTCTTCTCCAACCCTAATTATTATTATTAGTATTAAGGAAAAAATAATCATACTAATAATATAAATAATATTAATAATAATAAGGGTCATAATAATAATAATAATAATAATGATAATAACAAAAACAGAAATAATAATCAAAATAAATGAAATATCCAAAAGAAATTTGTAAATAATAATAATAATAATAATGAAATTTACAAATTCATAATAATAATAATAATAACAACAACAGAAATAATAATCAAAATAAATGAAATATCCAAAAGAAATTTGTAATTAATAATAATGAAATATCCAAAAGGAATTTGTAAATTATTATTATCATTAATATTAATGTATAATATTAATAATCATAATAATAATAATAACCCATATATAATTTCAAAATAATAATAATAAAACTATAATTATGTCAAAAAAATAAAATTATAATTTAAAAATGAAATGGCTCGCCCTCGCGAGGCTGGCCAAAAAATGGCATGGATCACGAGGGCGAGGGCTCGACCTCGCGAGCCTGACCTTTTTAAATTATAATTTTTTAACATAATTATAGTTTTATTGCTATTATTTTGAAATTATTTTGAATAATTAAAATCTATCTAAAACCACTTTTATTTTAGATAATATTATTTTTTATTCAAGGGTAAATGTGTAATATGAAATAATTGAATTCAATTCTAATCTTCTGAATTTGTTCCAAACAGTGTAATTGAATTCAATTATAATATTACTGGATTTGTTTCAAACAATGTAAATTAAATTTAATCTCAACTTCATTAATATAATTGAATTCAATTTGATAATGAATTTAATTCGAAGTTTTCCAAATAGTCCGTACATCTAATCAATAATCATATAGCTTGATAACCTATCTGGATTGAAAGATCTACAATTATTGGTTACCAAGACCGTCTCACTTGTGGAAACAAAAACGTAGCTCATATGTTTCACGTGCCTAACAAATTTCGGCTCTAGGCAGTGCCTAGTTAGCTACCGTCTCCAGCCCTTTAGCCCCTTTTTAGCTACTCGTCTCCAGCCCAACAACGAAGAAAGAAAGACAAGGGAGGCCTACGGCTGCAAATTTTGGTTTAAGATGTCCTTTGAGCCGTGAGAGAGACGGTGCTTGGAGAAACGATGTAAGCACCACCAATCATCCGATGCCTGCAGATTGTGGTGATGAGCCCACTACGATACGGCGCACATGTTTAAAGTGAGAGTTTTAAGTTCCTTCTTATCTTTCAAGCAGCCATTATTTTTTATACTGTATTATATATATAGTGTGGTTTATCTACCCAACTAGCTCCTCTATATCACTGTTTAAAAATTACATCAAATTGTCATTTCTTAACACGAATCGATAGTTGTAGTTGAATTTCCTTGGTCAACTATAAAAACATATATAATCATTCAGCATTACCAGCGATTATCATAGTTATATGGTGCGACGAGCTAGCTAGCCAGCATCATTTTCCTTCCTTTAATCAATTCCTTTAAGGATAATTAATATACATCTTCTTAGTAGTTTGACTTTGTTATTTTTTAATTCAGATAATTCGAGTAATTATTGTATAGACAAGAATTTGATCCGCTTCTTATGTTACTCGTTTTTTTTTTACTGTGTAAGAGTCTTGAGGGAGTTTGAGGATAAATTGTACCAAATTCATATATCAAAGCTAAGTTGACAAAGTCCAAGGAATAGAAACTTATGGATTTGAGTATAGAGTATGATGGATGGGTGATTCACATAGTAACTTAAATGGCTGCAAATAAGTTATGGGTTAACGAAAAGCTAATCCGATATGGAAGGATTCACCAGTGGAGTAATTTCACAATGAAAAGATGAAATGAGTTATATACAAGAATATAACTAACTTATTGTCATAAAGTTTTGAGTTAAGATATAATATCTTGTATATGAGCTTACTTTATTAGATCTGGGGAGCCCACTTATCTGAGAGATCTACATTATCGACCTAGTGAGAGAACATACTCGTGAGCTTTGAGACCACACTTTAACCTAAAATCTTAAAGCTTTAGGTTTATAGATCTTTTTCACTTATATGTCCTTTACTAGTTTCATCTCTTTCTAATGTGAGATTCCTACTTATACTTGACATTCTATCAATCTCCCCCTCAAGTATGAATTTCTACATTAGACTTAGACTCTCCCTTGAGCGAAAGCCTTTTTGTTTCGCAGTTCAAGTATATGGCGTTACTAAGAGCCCTTTTATTCTACTGGTTGAGCCCATCAGGAGTCTCACTATAAGAAAATTGTAAATTGGTGACGAACATTTACCGACGAAAGTAAAATCGTGGGCAATTACCGACGGACCAAGTATATACGTCGGCAATGTTCTTTGGGAAGTATAACTTTGGTGACGATAATAAATTCCGTCGCTGAAATCAGGCCAGAAGGTTTACCGACAGATATTTTTGTCGATAAATATGTCGGTAAATTTTCGTTTAAGTCGTCGGATTCTAACCCTATAAAACGACATCGTTAGGCTGTAGGATTGAAATAACCACAACGACGTCGTATAGGTTTGGAACCAAACGACGTCGCTTTATGAAAATTGTAGACGTTGAATTGATAAACAAAATGACGTCGTATAATTGTTCAACCATACGACGTTGTTTTGGTTATCATTTAAACGTTTAACTGATGACCAAAACGACGTTGTTATGGATTAAACCAAAACGATGTCGTTTTAGTCATCATTGAATGTTTAAATGATAACCAAAACGATCATTTAAACGTTTAACTGATGACCAAAACGACATCGTTATGGGTTAAACCAAAACGATGTCGTTTTAGTCATCATTGAATGTTTAAATGATAACCAAAACGACGTCGTTTTGGTAATTATTAGAACCAACCCACAGACCCTTTCTTTTCCCTCCCACCCAGCGCCTGCGCCGGTGACTCCCTCGTCTTCTTCCTCCTCCATCCACCACCTGTCGCCTGCCCTTACCGTTGTCT
>JANTPM010000006.1:39386016-39406884 GCA_025434745.1 Erythroxylum divaricatum | reverse complement strand
TAATATTATTTATTAAAATGATGAAATTGTATTATTGTAATTTGTAATATTTTAAATACTTTGTATTATTCTTAATTCGATGTGTGTATGATGATGATTGTCTTTGTTTATATTAATTGTGGTTATTATTTATATGTAAAATATTTAAACAATATTGCTATTTCATATTAGTTGTCATTATTATTTATTATTAAAATTTTTGAAAACATGGTTGATATAAACAGTAAACTAGTAAAGTGTACAATACAACTGCATAATATACCAATATGGACTATGTTGCAATTTTTAAAAATTTTAGGGACTATTTTATAATTTTAAATTTTTTTTCGAAATGATACTTGGTACGATCGGTACTGGTATAATTCTATTCTAGAACTCAATTCGATACCAAGCCCGATACGTTATTCATAATCTTGGTAAAAACTAAAAAGAATAAAAAGGAAAAGAAAATAGAAAAAGGAAAACTCCCATAAAAACATAAATAAGAACTATATCTTAATAATTGCTATCAAATATTTCCTCTTTCTTTTTATTTTGTAAAGCTAAATAGTGTTGAACAAACCAGAGCGAGAGAGAGAGAGAGCGACAAACAAAAGAAGCGAAACCAGAGTCATGGTTTCAACGAGAAGAAGTGGATCTCTCTCTGGTAACAATAACAGCAAGAGATCTTTCTCATCGGAGGATAAGCCTCCGTCGCCCAAGCGTCAAAAGGTCGTCGGGAAAAGCTCGATTTCTTCTTCTTCTATTTTCTTTTTTAATTATTTTTTCTCTTGATCGGTGCCGTATCCGGAGAGTTGGATTCGTATCGGCTTTTTGCTTCGGGATTGTTGATTGTGTAGTTCTCAGTTGTGTTTGGTTCGAGTTTCAGGTTGAAAATGGCGGAGCGTCAGATAAATCGATGCCGCCGGCGGAAAATTCCAAGGAATTGTGTCCACCAGCGGCGGCTGATCCTGCGGAACGTGGTTCCGGCGATGCTTCGATTGCAGTTGGTGGTGCAGGAGAGGCCGTTAGTTCGGGGAAGGATGAGGCGGCGACTGCGGTGGCCGTTGTGTCGCCAGTCGCTGACGGTAGGTGCTCTGGACTTTGTGAAACGTTTGATTTCTGATTGTCTCATCAGTCTGCTGGGTCTTAAATTGTTTTGAAATTTTATTTGAAATTTAGGTTCTACGCCGACTATACTAGAGAAGCCGAGGAGTTCATTGTCGTCGTGGAGCGTATATCAGAAGCCGAACTCCAGTTTCGAGAATACGCCCTGGTGCAAGCTTCTTTCACAGTCTGGAATGGTAAATTTCAGACTTAAACTACTAAATTGATTTGTTAAATCCGTCTGAAGTTTTTCCATTGACATGGAAGTTCAGTGTTTCGGTTGCTGTTGGGTCTATTGAGTGTTTGTGAAACGAGTAAATGATTGGCGTTTCAAGATGAGTGAATATGCTATCTTTCTAATGAAGCTCGTTTGGAATGCAGAATCCCAATGTAGTGATTTCCGCCCCCCATTTTACCATTGGTTCGAGTAGAAATTGCACTTTTCCGCTGAAGGATCAGAATATCAGTGCTTTCTTATGCAAGATCAAACAGACGCAGGTATTATACTTTAATGTGTTTCTCCCTTGTAAAACTGGTGATTAGCTAAGGATAACGAATATGGGTCATTTGGAATCAAAAGACTCCTGTCCTAGAGGAGCTTGGAAATGGGATACTTGGGTGAGATTGATTAATGCCAATTCTTGTGGAGACAAACTCCTTAATATGTAAATGCAGTTTTGAGTACTCATTGTTTCTGGACATGATCAGCGCAAAGGAAGTGTTGTAGCAGTACTAGAAAGCACTGGCAGCAAGGGATTGGTTCAGGTAAATGGGACTATGGTGAAAAAGAATGCTAGTTGTGTGCTTCACTCAGGTGATGAGGTGGTCTTTGGCCCGCACGGGAATCATTCCTATGTATCCTTTGATTCACTCTCACGGTTACACGTTCATGTTATTTTGGTTTCTGCATTTTCTTTAGCTTTATGAGGGTTGTAATTTTGCGTGACATGGTAATTTCCTTAAGGATCTTTATAGATTTTTCAGCAACTCATGACTGATGTTACGGTTAAGGGTGCAGAGGTTCAGAGTACCCTGGGAAAATTTATGCAACTAGATAGGAGAGGAGATCCTTCAGCTGTTGCTGGGGCATCAATATTGGCATCTTTATCTAGCTTGAGGCAAGATTTATCCCGTTGGAAGTCTCCAGGTCAGACAACTAGTAAAATCCATCATGGGAATGAGGTGCCCGCTGATTCTATTATTCACGATGGTACAGATGTTGAGCTTGATGGTGTAGAAGGTAATTCCACTCCAGATGTGGGGAATGGCAAAGCTGTAGATGTTGGAGAAATTGACAAGAATCTTCCTCACAATTGCAACCAGGATGCTGGTGTAGAGGCAGGCAATGTAAAACTCTCTGGGGTGAATGATTTGATAAGGCCTTTCTTCAGGATGTTAGCTCAATCAAGTACTTATAAACAGAAATTGAGCAAAGGTATCTTTAAACAGGTATTGGAAGAAAGGAACGACTGGACAAGGGATTCCCAGGTGGCATCAACCTCGGGTATATCATTGCGGTGTGCACTATTCAAGGAAGACATACATGCTGGAATTCTGGACGGGAAAAACATACAAGTTTCATTTGATGATTTTCCATACTATCTAAGGTGTGATATTCTTCTACCATGCTTAATGTCCATTTTCCCACTTATTACTGGTGATCAAGTAGGTATAACCATTTCATTTGCACTTCTAGAATATATAGATGATCAAGATAAATATCTCACCTGAGTTTGATGATGGTTCCTAATTGATAGTGCCTGTGAATATTTTGGTGTAGAATTTGGATTTTAGTTTGCAAATTGTTCATCGGGGCTGCTTCACATATCATTTTATTGCATGTAAGTGATTTGCGAACTTGATATTTTCACTCTGCAGTGAGAACACCAGAAATGTCCTTGTTGCCGCTTCCTTTATACATTTGAAGCACAGAGAACATGCTAAGTTTACCACAGATCTCACTACGGTCAATCCACGAATTTTGCTTTCTGGTCCTGCAGGTACAATGATATCTTCCTTTGTCATTATGTTTATTTCGCATGTTTAGATTATCATTGTCGATATATGATTTGTCAATTTATTCTACTTGCAGGTTCTGAGATATATCAGGAGATGTTGGCTAAGGCACTTGCTAATTATTTTGGCGCTAAGTTGCTGATATTTGACAGCCATTCATTTATGGGTGTAAGTTAAAATGATTACTGGCTTTCGTTTTGATAGTTCTCTTTATCCATAACTCACTGAGCCTGATTATTGTTTAAATCATTAACTGTGAAATCTAGGGATTGTCTTCAAAGGAAGCTGAATATCTGAAGAATGGATCTAATGCAGAAAAATTGTGTACTTGTGTTAAACAAAGTTCTGTGGCTTCAGACTTGTCGAAGAGTGCAAATCAACCAAATGTTGAAACAGATACGCCTAGCTCCTCAACTGTGCCTTTTTCTTCTGGTTTAGAATCTCAGCCGAAGGTGGATGCTGAGACTGTACCTTCTTCATCAGGATCTCGGAATCCATTGTTTAAAATAGGTATTAGGTTATTCTATTTATTCAATTGGCCATCTGCATTTATTCATCTATTTATTATATATCTACTGTGTTTTTTTGGATTCTAAGGCAACATTAATCTCCAGGTGACAGAGTACGATATGTAGGTTCATCTTCTACTGGCTTGTATCCAACATCATCTCCATTGAGGTACAATTAGTGTGAACAGATCCTTCATTTTCTTCTTCCTCTTCCTCATTCCTGATACGTCTAATGGGTTCTTTCTGTAATTTCTTGAACAAGGATAGAGGCTTGTGCATATAATTAATATGTAGTGAAGGTTGACACTCTTCATCTTGCTTCTATGAAAAGCATTGATTTTGTTGAAATTGCATTATTTGGAGTTGGATAGTTAGTCCATCTCGATGGACTTTTAGCAACTAGAAAATTTGATAATACAAATTGATGAAGATTGGTTTGTAATATCTCAAAAAGGGATAGGAGTTTGTGGATATTTCCGGTACTTCTCCTGATAATTACATAATACTTGTTTACCCCATCAATTTTCGGTAATATGAGAAGCAGTAATAGGTCTTGGAGTTACTCCATTCTGGATTCAGTCCAAATTCTCAGTCTGTGTTGATGATGCGGTTCATGTTTGAAATGATATATAGCTTCATTCTGAATTCAGTGCATATGGTTTAGAGTTTTTGGTAAGTTATAATACAGAGCTTTTACTGAGTACAAACTAAGATAATGGATATGGAGGGAATAACTGAGGCATTAACTTTGCTCACTAAGCAATTTGATACTCTGTGGCTGTGGCTGTGGCTGTGGCCTCTTAACTGTTGTACTAGACATTGTTATTGATGATTGCTTATGTGCTTGTTACTGACAAGTTGAGGTAAAGAGGATTTGAATTTTTTATTTGCTCTTTTGAAGGTTTACAAGTAAATAATGTCTTAGCTATTGTGTATCTTCAATGAATTAAAAGCCTTTTTTATGCCAATTATTCCATTTTAGTGTTTGCTTTAGCTTACTGAAGAAATGTTTAGGGAGAGGGGTAAGAGCAAATAGGGGGTGGCAGAAGGGGAAGGACAGAGATGCACTTCATTCTCTGTGTCTATATCCTATATGCTTGTTCTAACTCTCCTTTTGTATCTTCATATTTTCCACGATGCTGCTTTATATGCAAGTTAGAACTAATATTCTAGATTCTAACATTCAGGGGACCACCTCATGCAATTCGGGGAAAAGTGATGTTACTCTTTGAGGACAATCCTCTGTCAAAAGTTGGCGTGAAATTTGATAAACACATTGGTGACGGGGTTGATCTTGGAGGTCTTTGTGACATCGGTTATGGATACTTCTGTAATGGTAATGTTGAACTGGATTGACTTAATTTAAGGTCGTGTCTATCTTTCTTGTCAAAGTCACTGAAGGTTCTTGTCACTCGATCCAGCTTCTGACCTTAGCTTGGAGAACGGTGGTGCTGAAGATTTGAACAAGTTACTCATCAACACATTGTTTGAGGTTGTGATCTCTTAAATTGAATGTGTTTTCTTTTTTTTTTGGCATCACGTTTCAATTTTATCGGCTTTTAAACTGGTTAAATTTAATACCAGGCTGTGAATAGTGAGAGCAGAGATTCTCCTTTCATTTTGTTCATGAAAGATGCGGAGAAGTCCATTGTAGGAAATACAGACTCTTATTCTACATTTAAAAACAGACTTGAAAAGCTTCCTGATAATGTAGTGGTGATTGGTTCGCACACACAGACTGACAATCGCAAGGAAAAGGTATTGCATGTTCCCTAATCAGAAACAGGGATCAAAATTTCTTTATGGTCTTTAAGATGATGTGCTTCTGAGCTGTGCAGATAAGACCTGTTAGTCATTTATTTTCTGGAATATTAACATTCACGAACTGGGAAAACTACTAAACTTATATTTTTTTTGATGAGGATATAGATATATGTACACGTGCGCTTGGTTGACCTTATTTTGTTGTGTAAGAAAGTTTATTGCATGTCATCATGTATGGTTGGTTCAGGGCATTATCACTTGTGTCTCCTGGGCCAAACTTGCCTGGGACAACAATGATCTGAGAAGAAAATCTTAATGTTAAAAGCCTTTTATCTTTTTGACTTCTATGTTGGATTTGACAGAAGCCTATAGGGTATGGGACCTATAATGACTTGAAATCTTGCTTTTTACCTTTATTTTTAGAGATTTGTGGCTTCAGATTTAAAGCCTTCTAACTCATTTTGTGCCATTTTTTATTTTGTGCAGTCACATCCTGGTGGTCTTCTATTCACAAAATTTGGCAGCAATCAGACTGCTCTTCTTGACCTGGGTTTTCCTGTACTCCTTCCCTCCCTCTCTCTCTCTCTTCCCCCCTCTCTCTTCTTTGTGTGTATGTGTGTTTTAGCTGGTACATTGTTGAAATTTTGATGCATGATTTACGGGAAAACACTTCAGGATAATTTTGGAAGACTTCATGATCGAGGGAAGGAAGTGCCGAAGGCTACAAAACTTCTAAGTAAGCTTTTCCCAAATAAAGTGGCCATTCACATGCCTCAGGTATGTCACAAGCTGACTGGCCTATATTTATATTTTTATCTTGTATGATTTAGTGACAAGTCATAAATATTGCAGGATGAGGCACTTCTGAGTTCATGGAAAAATCAGTTGGATCGAGATGCTGAAACCCTTAAAATGAAGGGGAATCTGAATCACTTGCGCACTGTGAGTCCTGCTTTTTAAGTTGCGAAGTTTTTCCCAAAGATGCAAAGTGAACATTTCTTATACACAGTTTAGCTGAAATGAATAATATTTTAACTCTCTGGTTGCACTGATTGCTTTCATGTGTGTAAATGCTAGGGTGGGTTGAACCAATAAGGATTGTATCTATTTGCTATTATTTTCTTATAAAAGAAAAGTTGATCTGGCTATATATTGTGGAAATCTTTTCCCTATTGGGGTGTGCTATGGTTCTTGTTACCTCTAATAGCAAGTTCCTAAAAGCTGCAAATTGATTTTAAAGACTATGAAGAAAATTACTGTTTTTTCTGGCTGTCTTGGGGGAGACATGGTACACTGATTGGCAATCATTGTTGTATCTCTTAATGCTAGTCTTCACGGCGTTCTTCTGACATTGGTTGCCGTAAGCATGGTGGATGGCTCTAGCTATTTTTCTGTTGATATTTTTGGAGTTATAACTCTAGGGGACTAGTTTGTTAGAGCTTTGAATAGGGGCAGGATTTATCCATCTTGAGCTTTAGGTCACGGTTCTTGAATCGTAGATACAATTACTTTGCCAGAGAAGGGAAAGGCTGGTAAGATCTATTCCCCCCTGGCAATGCAGTTGGCCATGAATCACATATCTCTGCCTCCAGAACTTGTTCTTATGCCAAAGCACCATGCTAAAGAGGAGTCTGTTGTTTATATAGGTTCTGGCTCGAAGTGCAATGGAGTCTGAAGGACTAGAGACATTATGTGTCAAAGATCAGACTCTTACAAGTGAAAGTATATATCTTTATTTCCTTTCTTATTAATAAACATTGGCAATGGTTTCTCTCTAATAAGTTTTATCTTGTTGTGCATTCTAGGTGCTGAGAAGGTAATTGGATGGGCTCTAAGCCATCATTTGATGCAGAATCCTGAGGCTGATGTTGATTCAACGCTTGTTTTGTCTAGTGAGAGGTATCTGATAACCCTAATCTTGGATTGTATTAGTATTGGATGATTACACAATTGTAATGACATGTCACAATTCTGGCAGCATCCAGTATGGGATTGGAATCTTGCAGGCTATTCAGAATGAATCTAAAAACTTGAAGAAGTCACTTAAGGTGATTATTTTACATAATTGCATTCTGGTATTTTGCGTTCTCTTCTTGTGAGCTTTTTGGTCAAAATTTTGCTGAGAACTTTGCCCATGGCAGGACATTGTCACGGAAAATGAGTTTGAGAAAAGGCTTTTAGCTGATGTTATTCCACCTAGTGACATTGGAGTTACATTTGATGATATCGGAGCACTTGAGAATGTCAAAGATACTCTGAAAGAACTAGTGATGCTGCCTCTTCAGAGGCCTGAACTTTTCTGCAAGGGCCAATTAACGAAGGTTTCCTAGTCTCTTCTCTCTTTCTCTCTCTTTTAATTTGAAAGCTGTTTATTCAAAGGGATGGATTAATATTCATCGGCAACCTCCCAAATGAATAGAAGTTCAACTTATCTAGAAAGAAGGCAGATCCTCACTGTGATTGTTTGATTTACAGCCTTGCAAGGGCATACTTTTGTTCGGGCCTCCAGGAACAGGAAAGACTATGCTTGCAAAGGCTGTGGCAACTGAAGCTGGTGCCAATTTTATCAACATCTCAATGTCAAGCATCACATCCAAGGTAAGTGCATTTGTGGACTAATAACATACAATCTATGTATTGGGTTGAATTTGTGATGTGGATTTCTTTTTTGTCTTACTAATGACAGTGGTTTGGTGAGGGTGAGAAGTATGTGAAAGCTGTCTTCTCATTAGCTAGTAAAATTGCCCCCAGTGTTGTCTTTGTTGACGAGGCAAGTTCTTTACAACCCATTTAGGTGTTTAGCATGATTATTTTGCAACTGTTGACTCATGCTTGTTTCGGTATCTCTTCTTTTTTCTCTGTCTGCTGTATTTATAGGTTGACAGCATGCTGGGAAGGAGGGAAAATCCAGGAGAGCATGAAGCAATGCGCAAGATGAAAAATGAATTTATGGTAAACTGGGACGGCTTACGAACCAAAGATACTGAGCGGGTTCTAGTGCTTGCAGCTACAAATAGGCCTTTTGACCTTGATGAGGCTGTCATCAGAAGGTTGCCACGAAGGTATTGTATCATAATGGCCTTGACAATCTATATGGACATACCGAGAAAAAGCTGTATGCAGATTGCCATAGAAATATTTGGCATGTTGTTTCATGGAACAGATTGATGGTGTATTCTTCTGATTTATTCACGCTTTCTAACATATGTTTTCTCATGTCTTTTTCATCCAGATTGATGGTGAACTTGCCTGATGCTCCTAATAGAGCAAAAATTCTAAAAGTTATTTTGGCAAAAGAGGATTTGTCTCCCGACGTTGATTTTGATGCGGTTGCAGCTATGACCGACGGATACTCTGGAAGTGACCTTAAGGTTTTATTCTCAAATTTATGCTTATTTATGTTATTATGTCAGCTGGCTGACAATGGATTGTACCTTGCAGAACCTGTGCGTTACTGCTGCCCACCGCCCAATCAAAGAGATTTTGGAGAAGGAGAAAAAGGTTTGTTTTGTATGCATGTCCTGTCAAGTAGATTATTACGAAATGCACAACTTTCAGGAAGCTTTTGGCTTTTTTCGGTGGATTCAATATTTCAGTTTGTCTTGATATAGTGCCAAACTTGGTCATCTCTCCCCTAATTAAACAGTCATAGTATAATCTGGTCTGCTCTGTTAATTTTCAGGAACATGCTGCAGCTCTAGCAGAAGGTAAACCCACCCCACCTTTAAGTGGCAGTGGTGATATACGGCCTCTAAATATGGACGACTTTAAATACGCTCATGAACGGGTAAGATGAAATTTATCTTTCAAAAGTTTCACAATTTTTGTCTTCTCAACCTTTTCATGTTATTTAAACAGGTATGTGCTAGTGTTTCCTCGGAATCAGTCAATATGACTGAGCTGTTACAGTGGAATGAATTGTACGGTGAAGGTGGTTCAAGGAGAAAGAAGGCTCTCAGCTATTTTATGTAAATGTCCGGTGTACAAATGCTTCTCGCCTTAATCTTATTTCTCTTGTTCCCATAAAATTAATTCGGCAGCTCTAAAATCCTTGGCTTTGGTGGGGAGCCATTTTGTCTGTAATCTTTGGGGTAGAGCAGTTACCTATATTTAGTCTCTCGGCAAGGTAGATGGTACAAAGGATGTGAAGCTTTTCCTTCTTCTTCTTTTTCTTTTTAACTTAAACTAAGTTATAAACTAGAGAATATCCAATTCCATGTGAATATATTTATTAACATGGTGTCCTGCCCGAATGAATGATTTCAAGTGCTAGATGTTTGGAACATCGAACATCTATATTTTTCTCGTCTTTAAATGTAAAAAGGTGAGATTTATCTTTTCACATTTTACATAAAGGTTAGGATATGGTCCTTGTTGTTTCTTCTGGTGTTAATTTATATTATGAATTTTATAAGATGGTCCGATTTGTACTTTAAATTTTAGTTTCTTTTTGTATCAACTTGTGATAGGTGACTTGCATGGATGTTGATGTGGCTATTATAGAATTTATTTTTTAAGTGGAAAGTGTGATTTATCCTTTAATATTTCGTGTAATGTCTAAAATAGTTTTCGTTATTATTTCTGATATCAATCTGTAATCGATATCTACAAATGACATAATTTATATCCGCAAATTGTTAACTTTTCGTTAGATCTTTCTCATTACACATTTAACTGGTGATAAGAAATTATGCAATTTTAGTTTTGTGATGTGATTGTTAAGAAATTTATTATTTATTATTTTGTAAATGTTTAATTATTTACACACTTAAATGAAAATATATTAGCTTTTTAATTACAATTTTTTGAAAAATTATAAAAAAATAAGTCAATATTAATTACTTTTTAATAATATGCAACTAATAAAAATGTCAAAGTACCAAAAACTATCTAATAATTTGCAGAAGATAAGAATGGAGACGCCTAAATCTAATACTACAGTTGAGGTACACGGGGTAGGGAGAAGCCTACTGCATTTGCCAACAGTAAAGGGGAAATTCTTTCTACAATTGCGCGAAGCCAGTGAATTCCTATTAGTAGTCGACAACTATAATTCGCTAGCTAATTTGCACAACGGTTCTCTTCGCGGTAGACATGATGTATCCTCACCTCTCAGTTCCTGGAAAGCGATTCCTTGATAGCTGGCACTAAATTATTAATCACCTGGCTTTGCTCACTCGAAATAGTGGACATCACTAAGGTAGAATCAATAGCACATCCATCCTAGAGTATCTATGAAAGCAAGAGTCAACCCATGATAAACTGCTCATAACTTGGCCTGCCAAGATGTACAAAACCCCAAATTTGTACCAAACCCCACCAACCAATTACCGCTATCATCCCTAATAAGCCCTCCGGTTGTCGCCGGGCCTGGGTTACCCTTGGAGGCACCATCCGTACTGAGGTTGACCCATCCTTCTCGGGATTTATGCCAGCTAATCTCAAGTACGCTTCTCCTCTGAAAAGGGAGAGGGAATGAGACATGACTTTGTAGATTGTGGGCCAAAGTTATTTCCTGAACAAACGAGTGAATTTCCCCTATGCTATGAGCTTTGGATGAGCCTGGAGCGAAGCATCGTTCATTCCACCATTCCCAAAGCTTCCATAGCACAACACCAAATAACATAGGCCAAGTACTATCCCGCTGTGTGCCACAATTAGTCGATAGATTACTCACAAATCAAGTGTGAAAGTCACTGCAGTAAAATTCTTGTTGTTTACTGACTTCAACCAACCTTTTCCAGACTAGACGTGCTCGCCAACAATTCCGAAGGACATGATCTGGGGATACTTCATAATTCGGGCATTCAGGACAGGCTGAGTTATTTGTCAGGAACAACTGGAACTGCCTCCCGTTGGTCATTAGGCGAGATTTCACAATTAACCATAGAAGTGTCTGAATAGGTGGAGGGCCTTTCCAATCCCGTATCAACTTCCAAGCCTTAGACCGATTCAACCAGATATGCTGCTGCAGAAGACGATATGTTGAACGTGATGAGAAACATCCACTAGGCTCCAATGACCAACATAGTCTATCGTCCTCCTGGGTGATGCGAGGCAGGAAAGTGGCAGCAATCCTTAAAATCATGTGATTTGGAAGATACATGCTGAACTCCCCCCAGGACCAATCCCCATTGTGATCTACATATTCACACACTTTCTTCTCCAACTGACCCTCTGGGATTGCATGAATAGTGTGGGATAGTAAATTGCCAGCAGCACCGTGCACCCAATTATCATATCAGAAGCGAACCTGTCGTCCATTACCCACCGATCATGCAACACCTGTCAGCAACTTGGGAAAATTTGCATAGATGCTACGCCACAGTGGGGAGGAATCCGGTTTAGCAAACAAACTCTGGCGAAAATCCCTACCCATCTTATATTTTGCATAAAGAACCTGGTTGCAAAGCTTGGTAGGCTCCTTGATGAGGGACCATCCTAACTTCATGTGGACGACGAAATTCATAGCCTCCAAATTCTTTAACCCGAGGCACTTCGCCCTCTCTTTTTTCTGCTAATTTCGTAGGGTCTTTTGGTCCTTTCCTTTTTTCCTCAACCTTAAGTCATCGTTTATGGTAACAACTTTTCAAAATTCCTTATACTCTTTTAACTAACAATGGTAACCCTCCCTACTACAAACTTCTCAAATTGGTAGGAATTCCTCTATGAAATTCTCGCCTTTGCCCTCTAAAGCCTCTCCCCTAGGTTGCTCTAACCCTCATCAAGCTCCTTCTCCAACTCAGGCTGAGTCTGTAACTTAGATTGATCTTACCTCAATATTTAAGGTATACTCTTGGAAAACTATTTTGGGTAAGTCCTCTTCGTACTATCCTACAACGTTGAAGGATGTTGCATGATAGTCTCACCTACCCTAGAAACTTTTAAGAAGGATGTTGGCTTTGGTCTATAACCATGGTGGAGTTTTTCTTATGAAAGAGATTGACTTTTCCTTTAGTCAAACAATGGGCTTTTAGGTAATGAAGACCATCTCTTCTTATTTAAGTTCTCTGGCTCCTCATCAGCTCAGAAGATAATAGAAGTAGGCCTTTGATATATTAATATGTAACACGTAATGATAGCTTAGTTATGTGTTCCGGTTCGAATGTGAAAGGACAATAAACGAAGAAATGAGGAAAATACCTGATTTCAGTTTTATAACTTCAAACGAGTTTTTCGAAGCCAAAAGGAGTGCGAATCTACTGGTGTTTTCACAGGAACTGTTCACAGGAATGCGGTCGACGTCTTTCTACAGTTTTCTCAAAACGTAAGCTCTCTTAATTGGTCAGAGAATTCTTATGCTTACGAATAATATGAGCAACTGTAAGAGACTATAACCTTTATATATAACTTCTATATTGAGCTTCCGCATCACAGGCTCGATATGGGTTCGGTTTACATTGATCGGGATCTATTTTCTACCCAGGCTTCGACCCATTGATTTAGATCATTTATTGGATAATTTTATTATCTTTATCAGGATCAAATTATGTAACGTAACCAAAAAGTTATTTGAAAAATCAACAAATGCAATTAAATGTTGTCTAACTTTATGAGAAAAGTAAAAAATGTCCAACATTCTTCCCGTTGGATAATACTTAATTGCAGTTTTGACTCAAGTTTTAAAAATAGTTTAAAAAACTCGATTAAGCTATACTACTGTATTAGTCGACTAAGTTTAAAAATAAAATATTTGATCCAAAGATAACGAAAGTCCATCATTTTGTCCTGTAAGGCTTTCGATACTGAAAAGTATTAAGTACATGTGTCATGTACGACACAGATTTAATACAATTACGTATACCTAATACCTCACTAACATGAATGAAAAAAATGGAGTGTCGTAAACTAGGATGTTACTTGTATGATCTAAATTATATCATCTTCGTTTGTACGTCTCGATTTCTCCAACTTTATGCTAAACCGTTTATGCTAAATTACATTAGAGAAATCTTGTTTTCTCTCACCGAATGCTAAACAATATTAGAGAAAAAATTGTTTTCTCTCACCGAATGCTAAACAACATAAGAGAAAACTTTTATGTTCTTTTACTGAATGCTAAACTGCATTAGAGAACCTTTATGAGATTAAAAACTTATATCCCCTATGTCACGTCAAACTTTATAGATATCCGTATAAAATTTTATGTGTCTTAATGGCATAGGCTCAAGGTCAATCTGTATATATGCTCAATGACTTTTAAATGCTTAAGATTGACACAAATCTTAAGACTTTCATACGTATTATGACAATGCATGATAACATATATTACTGAGGATAAACAATGATCATCTTTATTAATGAACTATCATACTATCATAATATATCAAAATGTACAAATGTACATGAAACAAACATAACGATCCCCTATCTAACAGTGTCTAAGGACTTCAAAACACCCATACTGTATACTTGTCTTCCAAACACAAGTAGACAAAGTCCTTTAGTTAAAGAATCGACTTATAATTCCTCAGTCCTTAAATGTTTAAAACCTTATTGTCACCTTTTCATATCAACTACTTCATGGTCAAATATTTGGCCTCAAAATGGTAAGACCCTGTGATATTCAATGTTGTTATTAAACAACACAATAGCTTGATTATCACACTATAATCAAATGAGTCTAACCACTGAATAAACCACAAACAACTCAGAAATCAAATTTCTGAGCTAAACCGTCTATGAAGCAGCCTCATAACATGCACTTTGCATGCATGGTTAAGGAAATCACCCGTATCTACTTGAAACTCTTCCACAATATTGCATCTTTTGCTAACTTAAAAAAAACTTTAAGTGGACTTTTGATCATCCGGACACATAGTTAAATTTGAATATGAATTCCCTATGAGGTTTAGTTTGTTGACTTTTCTATATGTCAACATATAATCCTTGATTCCAATTATCTCAATACTCGCTTGACTGCTTTTCAATGGTCTACACCTGGGTTACAAACAGTAAATGCAATGTTCATCCTAGTACATAGCTGAGCATACATCAGACTATCTACTATACTAGAATACGAAACATTCATCATAACTTCTCTCTCTACTTATTTTTTGGATACTGTGCCAAACATTATCTTTCACTATGAGAGATAGGTGCTACGACAGGTTTACAAATCACGGGATAGATCTTAACACTCATCATACCTCTCACAGATTGTATACATTGAGTATATGTTACAAAGGTTTACAATTAACCGTATTAAACCTTTGTAACATATATTCAATGTATGCACTCTGTGAGAGGTATGATGAGTGTTAAGATCTATCCTGTGATTCAGAATACCTAGGACAAAAGATGCTACGCCAAAGTCCTTTATGTTGAAGTTCTCGACCAAACGTTGCTTAACTTTATACAACATGGTCAAGTAATTTGAAATGAGCAATATATCATTCATATGTAATGATAGGAAGATAACTTTGCTCCCCTTGACCTCATAGTACAAGCATCTTTTTAACTTTATTTTTCATAAAACCGAAAGAGGTCACAATCTCATCAAATGCAAGGTATCACTTTTAGGAAGTTTGATGTAAATCATATATTGATCTACATAACACGCAAACCATATCAGTTCCATCTGGATCCCTAAATCTTTCAGGTTGTATCATATAAACCACTTAATAAAGGTCTTTATTCAGGAAAGTAGTTTTGACAACCATCTGATGTGACTCTATATCATCATGAGCTATAATTGTAATAATAACTCAAAATTTATCCTTTGAGGATACGAGAGAAAAAGTAATATTAAAGTCAACATTTCTCCCTGAGTAAACCATCAGGCAACTGAGTGAGCCTATAAATTGTTAAACTTTATCCTGAAATCCTTTAGGTCTTAAAACTTCATTTACAACTGACAGTTTTGCTATTCTGCTATAAAATCAACTAGCTCCTGGACCTTACTGTGCTTTATGGCTTGCATCTCATCAGTCATTGTAACCTACCACAATTCCATATTAGGTTCAGAAATAACTTCTGTAAAAGTAACTTGATTTGTAACATGTCTAATATTATAGTCCTGTTTACCTAATAAACTATGTAATCAGATGGGATAACGAGTCATCTAACTCTGGCAAATCTTCATAACTGTATTAGATCTTATACCTCCAGGAACCTCTGTGTGTATAAGTATGTGTTCCTATTCTTGTACATGTACGGTACAAAGACCTAGATCCATCGGATCTAACTATATGAATGGCGGGTACAAAATGACTGTAGTATCCACCCTGCTATCATCCAAACAAAGGGCTCACCATCATTACGGACATTATATTTTAGAAACTTAGTTGCCTATAAATTTAAAGTGGTCAGGATATCTGATTCCATATATATGGAAAACGAACCTTTTCAAGTCATGAAATACCATGTTTGCCATGATATTCTCCTCCACGGTCAGATCTGACACTCTTAATGGATTTTTCCAGTTGATTCTTAACCTTCAATCTTTAAGTGAGAACACATAACTGTAATAGGAATAATCATCAACAAATGTCAGAATACATTTGGAATTGCACAATGCAACTATATAAGGTCTTCTGATATTCGTATGTATCAGACTCATCAAGTCATAAACACGAGTTAACCCTTCTTCCTTATTAATCAACTTACCCTTGCAATAGTCAACACATGTTCCCAGATCATCATAATCTAGAATTGAGAGAATGCTTTCCTTAATCAATCTTTTAACCCTAACTCTTGAAACGTGGATTTAACTTTTATGTCACACTATGTATGACTTTTCATTCATTAGAGTCCTTCATTTCATGACTTGTTTAGCAAGAAACAAAGAAGCATATATCTAATTCAGGATAAGACACATTCTATACAAACCATATCACAAGAAAATTATACCATTATGTTTTGCATTAAACACCAACTATACAACAGAATCATTAAATACAAAATGTCAACCTTCTTTGTCCAAAATTGATCCAAAGATCACATATAAAATGTGTCATGTAAAAAACTAAAATGAACCTTGTAGCAAGGTTCAGCTCATACATTCCCCTCCAGATATTTCATCCAATTTTTCATTGATGTCAACCATAAGTTCCTCCTTCTCTTTAATTTGACTTTATCCTAGATATGAACCACTGCATTGTGGAATCACCATGATCAGATGTTCCACTATATAGCCACCAAATACTTAATGTGACTATCACAAATTAGATTCATAAATTGATAAGCCAAGGAGTTATTGATGGTTATAGTCTTTCTTTCTAGGCTTCATACTGCTAGCTTCTTTATTTCATGCAAACCTTTACCTGCACTAGATTGACCAACATTAGTATGTGGAGAAGATTTAGTCTTTTTACCTTTGATCTTAGTGGGCTTCATCTTTGCCTTTCCTTTAGTTGCTTCGAGGGTTGTAGGAGTAGCAAACTTGAGTTTCTCCCCCTCATTAACGCAATAGGCAATCAAAGCATTGAAGTTTCATTCCTCATCTTGTGAAAATGTGTCGTCACCATATTACTATACTCTAGAGGGAGTGTATTTAGAGTCTGGTGAATTATGAAGACATTAGGAAGAGGAATATTCAGCATCTTTAATCTAATGTGAGGATGAATCATTCTTGATATGTACTCCATTACTCCCCCTTCTCCTGTATACCTCATGGAGACTAATTTTTTCATCAAGGCATTTGTCTCAATATTAGGAGAGAATGTGTACCTCTGGGAGATATTACCAAGAAATTACTTCCCTATGTCTTGTGTTTGGAAGTCCACTAAGTAGATGGTTAGGTATGGATTTCTTAATGGTCATAAGATATTATCTATTAGACTAATCCCAGGCTTCATAGGTTGCTTTATGAGTTCTCAAGCTCATAGAGGTAGGTGGAGATGGCCTACCCTTCTGTATGGGCATATCAATCTCAGCTATCTCTATAGCATTCAATACATCCTTTGTTCACTTCTTCGTTCAATGGTGGCATTGATTTTATTAAACGAAAAGGTGACTGTAAAATGATACTGTTTAAATCAGCACAAATGTAGGATAACAACAATATTCAAAGCTATTAAACAATATCTTTACTGAAAATCTAGTCATATATATTATGAAATACCTGTGGGCTAAATATATAATATATGTAATTAGACCTCGACATAAAAGCAATCAAAGTACAAACCATCAACTTTTATGACACTACTACCTTCGTGCAAATAGATCACTTGAGCAACATCTTTCCACCATCTTATGCCTTTATGCATATATCAAAATGTATAAGCCCAACACCTTTGGACGGAATAATCAAATATAAATTAGAGACATCCCCCAATATGCAAGTAGAACAATTCAAAATACTGACTTGAAAGGCCACTTTGGTGGCTACACCCTCATCAACACTCAAAAAGTCCACAAACACAATGAATACATCTTTATGTAATCCTCACATTCTTTATAGACATATGGTATGTAACAATGTAACATCAATAAATGCTAAACCTGAATGTGTAATCTCATTGTCACACACTCGTGCTGAAGACATTCTATAAAAACTTTATTCGAGACTTTCATAAAGGAAAAATCTCATTAGAGTGACTATCATACGTTGCTAGACACCGAACCAACCACTTGAGACATGAAAACCTTATGTATCTCCCTTATGGCAAGTTCATTGCCTAAAAATTCACTCAAAAATGGCTTCAAAATATCTTAATTCTTATTCGTAGTAATTATCATGCAATTCAAAACACAAACATAAGACCCGAGATACAAAATCTTGAAGTTTCTATCTCATATGATGTCCGAAGCCTAAAAATTCACTTGAAATCGGATTCAGAACACCCTAATTCCTTTTTTGAAATTTAACTTTAATTTATTACTAATGTAATAAACCTAGAAAATATAAAATTTTCACTTTATGAATTTGTTGAACCCGGAAACTGACCTAAAACACCCCGAGTCACCCTTACGGGAAATTTGAAAATTTTTGTATTTTTTATTTTAAAAAAACACAATAGCAATTTCGTACGATTGATGTCAACCCACGCGTCGAGGCAAAAGGCGCGTGTCAGATACACGCCAGAGTAGACGCCTTGGAGACGCATCTGGAGCCTGTCACCCACTCTTGGAGATGCACAGACCCGTTAACCAACGCTAGCGAGTGGTTGTCATTGCGTCACATGTAACCGCCCTCGGGGTGGTACTGTACGTCGTCGGGCGCGTGTGGCACACACACCCAACGATCTCCATCGCCTCCGATCATCTAGGTGATTTTCAATGAGTTTCGGGCTAGTTTTTTGAGCTCCCATACTCGTTTTCAACCCATCTCTCAAGGCTAAACACATTTATTCCAATTTTATGCAACAAAAGGCAAGAAGAAACTTATAAACAGAAGTTAACTCTCTGAAAACCTTATGGAGAAAAATAAAAAAATCTTCGTTTTTAACCACCCAATCACGTCAACACTTTAATACCACGCGTAGCTGATGCAATCATATTTTTATATATTTTTAGTACCTTATATTTAGTATCTTGCATGCGTTTTATGGCTATCTATGGCCTATTTATCGTGTTTTATAATTATTAAAGCTTTAGACACATAAAATACAAAAAGTCCTTAATAGGTTGAAATTAACACTGTTTTTCGGTTGTGGCAGATTTGAACTTTAGACCTTTGGAAATTTTTATCTTAAATTTTGCAGGAATAATCTTGACTCATTGAAGAATGTTTCCACCAAGTTTCAGAATTTTTGGAGTTGTCATTTGAGAGCAGTAAAGTTTTGAAGACTGACGTAAAGTTGGAGACATACAGTTTGACCTCTTGTACTTCAAAAATTCATATCTAAAGATCCAACCGTTGGATTTCTATGATCCAAAGCTTAAATTGAAGCTGACTCAATGATCTTGCTGATGACCAAATTTGAACCATCCAAGTTCTATAGTTTACTTTTTATGGTTAGTCAAAATTTGTCCAGAAATGAAACAACATAACTAGTCCGAGAATGATCAGAGTTTGGGGCCAATTTTGAATGACTTGTAGCGACAAACCTACCCATAAACGACTTGAAAAGAGACCCATCTTAATGTAGAGCAAGCCCAAAAGAAATACAAGAGCAGCTCAGCCCATAGAGAAGCCCAAAACAGGCTCAAATCTAAGACTTAGGTGCAGGAATGTGTTTAGCTACGAGGGAGGCCTCCATAAAGGAGGTTACTAATATAAGTCCTCTTGCAAGTCTGCTTTCTAGGAGAGACAGACCTCCTCTAGCTAGTATAAATAGGTATCTTAGAATAGAATAACAAAACACTTCTCCTTTGTTTTCTGATGGGCGCAAATCATGTTTTCTTTTTGTCGTTTTTCTCTCTTTAGGTAAAAACCCTAATTTTCTTTTCTTTTCTTCTTCTTCTTCTTTATAGCCAAAACTTTTACCATGATTTTAAACTAGATTTTTGGCTTTGTTTCAATTTTAATCATGAACTAAGTTTTCTTTTCAATTGTGGAGGTTAGTAGCTAATTCTTATGGGTTGATTTTATGAGATTTTGTGCTTAAATCTTGATATTTTATGGTTGAATATTTGTACTCATGGACTATATGAATGTCGAATTATGATGGGTATTTTTGAAGTCTAGAATTTAATTTATCTTGCATGATTTGTTTGCCAATTAATTGAATTAGGTGTTAGTCATCAATTTGATTAAATAAGGGGCGTTAATATATTAAAGTTTGAAGGTATATGTAGAATTTTAATAGATTAGTTCTTGAGCATAGAATTATTTAATGTATGTTAGTCATCTTTGAATAATTTTAGATTCGATCAAAGCCATCTAATCTTAATGATTTCATGTTTGTGTTGTTCATGTTAATTTTAAATTGATGCTTGCATGAAAAGGTTTTGCATTACATGTTAGTCATGGATACAAAGAATATTATATGGTGAATCTAAATTTTGATCATAAATTGGCTAAAAAATCTTTAGTTTCAATGATTAAAATCATAATCAACCTAGGAAATTAGTAAACGCCTTTGCAATTAATCTTTAATTAATCTAAATTTTTATCAAACTTCTCTTTGCAACTTTCTTCTTAGAAATTTTCAGCATCTAACCTTAATTTTCTGTTTTAATCATGGTTTGGAATTTCGTACCGTACCGGTCGGTACCGTTCCGACCCAAATTCGATACCGGATTTCAAATTTTGTTATCGGATTTAAATACCCATCGGTACCGGCCGATTTCGGCTTTACCGGCCGGTATTCAAAATACCAGTCAAATACTGGTCGATATCGAAAATTTTAAAAAATTAGGAGGTTTTTTTGCAAAATTTAAAAAATTTTCAAAATCTCTTCCTTCCCTCCTTTTGTTCAAACTTTTTAAAATAATAAATATTTTATTACTAATAATAATTATAAATTAAATAAAAGTTAAAAATAAAATATTTTTATTTTAATTACTAATAAATTATTACTAATAATTTATTTTATTTAAATTTATTTTAATATTTTATATAATATTTATTAATAAAGTATTAATAAAAATATTTTATTTTTAAAAT
>JANTPM010000006.1:39195302-39214008 GCA_025434745.1 Erythroxylum divaricatum | reverse complement strand
CAATGGGCCTCAAGGAATTTTTTTAAAATTATTATCTTATGCATTTAGCGAGGTTATTATTTTATCCCATTAGCCCATTGTGGTTTGGCAAAATAAAAGGAACTTATTAAACTAATATGAAATGGAGTAAAGTCTACAATCTAAGAAAATAGGGAGGTATGGGGATATGTTCTATTCAAACCATGAATACCATATTGCTTAGTAAGAGATTATCGAGGTTTATGCATGACAAACAATTTATTTGGTGCATATGTATTTATAGTTACTTTACCAAGTCCTCAGTAAGCTCTAGTATGACTATATTATTCTTAATCACCTCCCCTTAATTCTTTTTGGGTTTTTTTCTTCTTCTCTTACAATCCCTAATTACAAATTTCTTGCATATTCTCACAGGGGTGTTAATATATCTCCTCTTAACATTGTCCGAACTACCTAAGCCTTATCTCCTTTATTTTACTATCATTTTTAGCCACCCCTAATTTATCCCTTACCACTTTATTACTGACCTTATCTCTTCTTATAAAGTTGCATATCTAATAGGGAATTCTCATCTCTGACACTATTAATTATGACTATGCGCTTATTTTATGGGCCAACACTCTACCCCATAAAGTATGACCAAACTAATTTCTAACCAGTATAATTTAGCTTTTAGCTTGAGTGGTATCTTGTTGTCACATAAAACATCTTTTGTGGTATAACTTCAATACCAATCTCAATCTCCATATCAAATATGGTCCTACAACCCATAAAGTTACAATTTAAGTACTCAATCTTAATTTTGCTCAATTTAAAGCTCTTAGACTCGAGCGTATACCTATAAAGTTCTAGCTTTTCATTAACATTCTCTTTTATTTTATCTACTAAAATAATATCATCAACAAACAGCATACATCAAGTCACATTCCTTTAGATATTCTTAGTAAACTCATCCATAATTACTATAAACAGGGCGGGGCTCAATGGGGATCCTTAGTGTAGTTCGATATTAATAGAAAAATATTATGGATCTCATCCTATAGTCTTTACTCTAGTCCTTACACTTTCATATATACCACTAATAACCAATATATAGGCAACGTGAACTCCTTGAGCTTCTAAGCACCTCCATATAACTTCCCTAGGTAACTTGACATAAACCTTCTCGAAATCAATGAAAATAAAGTACAGGTCCCTCTGTATAACCATATAATACTCCATTAATTGTCTAAGGAGATGTATGGCTTTTGTCATAAACCTTCCTGACATAAAACTAAATTGGTTCTCTAAAATAGGTGTACCCTATCTCATTCTCTTCTCAATCAGCTCTCTAATAACTTCATGATGTGACTGAGTAATTTGATGCCTCTATAATTGTTATAGGTTTAGATTTCTCCTTTGTTCATATAGAGAGGGATTAGTGTGATAAGTATTCGCTTATCTAGCATTTTGGTAGACTTGAGGATCGCATTAAAAAGGTTGGCTAACCAAGTAAGACCCTTTTGATATGAAATTGCGAAAATAAAAATCTTACTTAAAACTTTTCTTAATTTACCACTTGAGAAGAGAAGAACGAAGTTTGTTTCACGAGATTTGTAACCCAACCCTCAAGAACATGCATAACCTAATTCAAATAAATTATGAATTGAACAACACAAGATTGAAAAAAGAACAACAAATAAAGATGCCACTAATTGATAAAACAAAATCAATTAGATAAGTCGCATACAAAGCATGTAAATCATGCAATGCATTCTTATTATTCAATAAGAATAATTTATAGGAGAGGGGTTGGCTGAAAATTAAGGAAAAGAAATTATCTTAAACCTATAATTACTTAGCCTACTAAGAAACTAATTTGTAAGAAACAAGAGACCTTATAACATTTAGTCAAGGAAAATTACTAATCTTAAATTACTTAACCTACTAAGAAACTAACTTTCAGGAAATAAGAGATCTTATAGGATTTGGTCAATTGACCTTTATAAAGAAGGAAACTTACTAATAGTAAATTCGGTCATGGGTCTTATTTGTCAAGTTAGGTTGGCCCAACTTCTCCAAGACTTATCAAGTGGACTGGCTCGGAGTCCTTAATTGAAGTAACTTGGACTTGGACTTGGGCTTGAGAATGAGTTTCTTTAATTAAATTATTCAAAGCCCCTTACTTCCTTTTGGTCCTAGCCCTTGTCATAGGTCCAGCAATACTTACAACCATATCTCTTTTGAAAAGTTGACGGTGGAATTTAAGTTGAAGACCTCAAACTCTTATCTTGAACACTTGAACCATCGACCCAAACTTGAGATGTCACGTCGCTAGCCCTTTGATCCATATCACCTATTCTCCTAGACTCTATCATGCCTTTATGGGTATATCATCAGGACCTAATGCACTTCTACTCTTTATCTTCCTCAAAGCTCCTCTAATTTCTTCTGTCGTGATATGCCAACAAAAAGTGAAAGTATTGTATTGCTCAAAGTGCTAAGATCTCTCAAGGAAATATTGTTATCTCAACCTTCATTAAAAAGCCTATTAAAGTAGCTCTGTCATCTTCTCATGATGTTATTTTCATCCACGAGTACCCATTCTATTTTATCCTTTATATAACAAATTTGATCTAAGTCCCTCGCTCTGCATTCCCTAACTATTGGCAACTTTAAATATCTTTTTTCCATCCTTAATTTACAATCATTGATATAAGTTCTCTCAGTTCACGTCAGCGACATTAACGAAAAACTTAATATCAAACTATTTCCACAGCAAATTGAATGTTTGAGTATTTTATCGTCACTTTTTAAAGTTCAGGCTAGTATTATAAAATTAATAAAAAATAAATTTTATAATTAACACTTGAAATAAATTGAAATTTTGTATATTTAGTTATTTTTAAATACTTTTGATTACTATTAGGAAATTGAGTAAGAATTTTAATTTAAAATATGATCAATCTTTTAAAAATATTTTTATTATTTAAAATTACTTTATAATAATAAAATTTCAAAATAGACTTCTACACAATTTCAAGTCATTTTAACAAATTTTACTATTAAAGTTTAGTTATTATAGTTTACAAGGACTTTTATAGTTAATTACATAATAAAATATTATTATTAACAATCAATCTCATAATAATATTTTAAAAATGATTTGATAAAAATTAATAAAATATTTTATTATTATGAAATAATAATATTTTAAAAATAGAATATACTCATATTACATTTAAGATTTAAAATTAGGAAGTTCATGAGTTGTTTGTTTTGAGATTTATTTTAAGAAAAGGCAGAGAAAGAATCAATGATGATAAACTGGAGTGGCGGTAGGTAAGACTTGAGAGATGGACAGACGTTTGTTTTTACAAATTAAAAAGGAATAGATTTCGTTAAGACCAAACACGGTAGTTATACCCGAAACGCAGCTTGGCCACTTCTCTTTCTATCTCTTTTCTAGTCTTGTGTTGTGCTGATAGAGAACTGAGCAAGGGGAGAGAAAAGTCAACCATGGAGGCAGTGGGCGTATTTAATGGAGCAAGACCTCATCTTTCTACGTCATCTATTCTCCGAGCAACTACTCACCGACCTTCCAACCACTTAACCGGCGCGTTCTCCGCCTCCTCCTCCTCCACCTCCTCCTCCTCCTCCAAGAGGCTATTTAACCTCCGTTCCAGCCACTTAGCTGCATTTCACTCGCACTGCCCTCAATTTTCTTATTCCATATCAGGTCCTCTTAACGCCAAAACCTCTCGTAG
Source organism: Erythroxylum divaricatum (assembly GCA_025434745.1). NCBI lineage: Eukaryota > Viridiplantae > Streptophyta > Magnoliopsida > Malpighiales > Erythroxylaceae > Erythroxylum > Erythroxylum divaricatum. The sequence continues at coordinate 39,210,283 of JANTPM010000006.1, read as the reverse complement.
GTCCACTAAGACCCACATCTTCCTCCCGCATTTAGTCGCTTCCATGGTACTCTCTTCTTCCCCGTCAAAGCTTTGCTTCTTGGGCTGCTTTTTTTTTATATAAAAAAGAAGTTTCAACGATGCTGACTGTAGTTTTCTTGTGTGAAATTGTTAAACCCATTGAATTGTTTGACATTTTCATCTTTATTTGCTTCTTGTGGTTCTATTTGGTGGAGCCCCATTTGCAATTTCTGACTGAAGGACTGTAAATTTATGTATAGGAACAGGTTGAACAGACTTACATTATGGTCAAGCCCGATGGTGTTCAGAGGGGCCTTGTAAGTTGCATATCCACTTGATTAATTGTATAATTCTAGTGAACGAGAAAGGTTTTGATGACTCTGGTATCATTTTTTTCTTTTGGGGTTCTCTCAGGTTGGGGAAATAATCTCAAGGTTTGAGAAGAAAGGATTTAGATTGACTGGACTGAAGCTTTTTCAGTGTCCTAAAGACTTGGCAGAGGTTTGTGCTTTGTTGATGTTTCATTTGCATTTCATGATAAACCCTAATTAGTCAGTAATGGAACAGTTTTTTAGGGTTCTTTTCAAAAGTTTAATTAAGCCCCTATCGACAATGAAATTGTATTCGTCCTTATTTGGGAAAATGCTAAATGACATGCATAGAGAATACAGACAGTGAAATTTAAAAACCTCAAGGATTAAATTGTCCATTGAGTGTTAATTTCACCCTTTTCGGCAAATGTTGTAGCCTCAAATTACCCTAACTCTGCTTTCTGTTTACAGGAGCATTATAAGGATCTGAAATCAAGGCCTTTCTTCCCTAAACTTATCACATATATAACATCAGGTCCAGTTGTATGCATGGTATGATTTTTCCATGGAGCAAATTTATGAATCTGACTACTTAAATCAGTTGTTAAAGTGACAACAATATTTTGTTAAATAGGCCTGGGAAGGTGTCGGTGTCGTAGCATCGGCACGGAAATTAATAGGGTCTACAGATCCTCTTCAAGCTGAACCAGGCACAATAAGAGGAGATCTGGCTGTTCAAACTGGAAGGTTAGAAAGCTGAATTACTCAATGATGTTGCCCTATATCGGCTTGTAAATGTTTTGTTATCGACTTTAATCACTTTTATGACGGAAATTTCTGCAGGAATGTGGTTCATGGCAGTGACAGCCCTGAAAATGGGAAGCGAGAAATAGGTAGTCTTTTTCTGCTCAACGCTTTTCCAGTTTCATACAGCACGAATAATGTTTTGATCCCATTTAATTGCGTTGTTAGCTTTTCGTTGCAATATGTAATTGAAGTCCTGAAAAGCTGTTTTCTGCTGCTGTTATAAGCGAATCAGTAGTCAAATAGGAGATGAAATAATAGATGAATACCTCTTTACGTTTGCCATTGAAATATGTCACGCCTTCATTGAACAAGTTTGCTGTATATGCAGTTTAGAGAACAAATTTAAGGCTTCAGTTGAAGACATAAACATCAGGAATCTAAAAAATTGTTCATATATAGACAGTTGATGCTGTGTTGAGTAACTAAGTTAGCTCTCTGTAATATGTTCAGCTCTCTGGTTCAAAGAAGGTGAAGTATGTCAGTGGACACCAGCACTAGCAGATTGGATAAGAGAGTAATATCAAGCATCTACAGTTATAGAGGCACGAAGCTTTGGAAATTTCCCTTATGGGCAACATTTTTGTATCTAAGAACTATAAATCATTGGAACTTGAATAATTCTGTATCAAACAGAGCATGACATTTTCAATTGGTGGCGATTACAAAGTTTATTTAACGTCCAAGATTCAATACGTAGAGAAATACACACAGGACTGTCACTCACTGTCCGTCGTCGTTTCATTTACGTCTGGAGAAGAATTCACTTGATTCCTATACTTGGTAAACATCTCAGGAATTGTCCTGATCCGCTGCGTTTCAGCATCAACGGCCATCTCCTGGCCGTCGCTTCTCGAAACGGTTTCCACATCCGCCGCATCCATCTTCTTCTTAGAACCCAATTTCAGCTTAATCAGTGTTGACTCTGCATCGCACAAAAAAAAATAGAACAGATTAAAGAAATTATGATTCAAAACTTGAGAAGAACAGCGAAGTACGTATATTACCGTAGAGGGAGAGAGAGTCGTCCTTGAGAAGCTTTGTTGTTAGCCTCTCCAAACTCTCCGGTGGAGACGATGATACTCTTACCCTCCCAAACATTTCTTTCCTTTTCTTGTCAACTGTACTGAACTGTTGCTTAAGAGCGAGGGATAGATGAGGATGCGCTTAGAGAGAGAGAGAGAGAGAGCAGAGCAGAGAGTATGGCGCGAGGACTGAAGGTGAAAAGCGGGAAGTGTACACGAAGCTATTATTTCGTTTATGGGCCCTTAACTTCAAAGCCCAATTTCATTAAATAGGCCCAATTCAACAACCATAAATTAAAAGCAAGCTATCCGCTAGAACTTTAAGTTCCATCAGACCTTTTCTTTTTTATTCTAACAAAAGAATTACTTTCATATCAAATAACTCGATTAATTGACATTTAATTTACCTCACCAAAAAAAAGAAAAATTATAACATTAATTGATTCAAATGCGTAACATAACAATCACCCCCTGCCAAGTAATCTTCTGAAGCCTCGCTTCTGAACTCTGGACCTTGGATATGTATCTGAAAAAGCATAGAAGAAATTGCACATTCAGGTGTTTAACAGTAACAGGTGGATCATGTGATTTGTGTGAGATTGTTTAGGCAGGGAAGGGTGTTGTGTAGAAGCAGCACCTTTTAACCTGCCAGCATTATACAATGCTTCTTCTGCAATGGGTCTCCATTGTTCTGCACAAGAGTAGTTCAGTCCAAGACCAACACTCAGTCCTCTCAACAAAAGCACCGTCCTGAGAACTGAAAACAGTTCCTCTGGGAAAGCCTGCAACATTACAAATATCATAAAACTGCCCGTTGTGTTTTTTCCTGGTTTCCACCGCTTCGATTTTGTAAGTTAATCGTTTTCGTAGATTCATCTAATTTTCTTTACTACTCCAATTATGAAACTAGCCAAAGGGACCATGTTACATCAGAGTTGAGTTTTATAACTTTATCTAACTTTAGAACTTGTATATATAGTTGCTGAGAAACTAAACTATCTAAGGCATGTCAACAAATTCAAAGTGATATTGAGGTACCAACAGGAAGTACATAACAGAGAGTTTCCTTTGCTCTAACTGGCTGCTACTTACCTGAACCGCAATCTTTTTAATTGAAGAATCCTCTGCAAATGGTTGCAGCATTGTTACCCCAGCCGGTAGTTTGGTGTCAAACAACGTTTGTGCCAGCTTAAGCAATTCCTGCTCCCCATTCACACATTTGCTTAAGGTGCCTATGCCAAGCTCCCTGAAGAAAGATAAGTAACTAATATCAACAAAATAAATAAAAAATAAGAAACCAACCAATTCGCAAGGTATAAATAATCCAACCTGAAAAGAACGTACCAAGTACTACAATTGCACCATTTAATGTGGCATATAAGCGTGTTTTCATATTTACTAGATTATTTTTCAGTAATTTCATAGTCTTTCAAGATTTAATAACATAGAAAAACCACATCCCAAGTCATCAAGCTGTTCAATCATATATTTGCTTTAAAGTACAATCCTGCCATTTAGATTTGGGTTAGTAGTTAATACAATACCCTTCATAAACCCCTATGTCATGAATTCAACTGGGCGGGCCTTGGTGTAACACAAGAAATAGATCCGTTAAGAAGGTACCCTGTTGAAAACATCAATATTACAGTGGTCACCCGTATAAAATTTAGTCCACTTGATGTCATTAGTGACACATGTAAAGAGGCACTATGTAGTCAATTGTGATTATCAGTATTCCTTAAATCACATTGGCAGATAGGTTCAACTGTTAGTTGACTGTAGAAGAAGCAAAAACCAGAATCATTACCTAAAGCTCTCTGAAGCTCTTGCAGGGTCATTATCAACCATTGCAATTACTAAATCAGCATACCCAAGCCTCAGTGAATCCGGGAGATCCTTTACTTGCCCGTAGTCTAGCAATGCGACCTGAAATGAGGTTAAAAGAAACAATTAACTTTTAGAGTAATTTCCAAAAAAATTAATTTCAGAGTAACTTTTTAAATAGACGCAAAAGCTCAAGCAATTATGTACAGGTTAAGTCTATGGAGTGATGCTTGGAAGATAAACACAACTTTTGTTCTCTTTTGAATGATGTTCTAAAGCTTATAAAAGAAGAATGTAAATGAGAAAATAAAACAAAGAGCCAGCAGCCAACTTGCCTTTGAATCTTTACAGATCAGGATATTTCCTGGGTGAGGATCTGCATGAAAAAAACCACTCTTCAAAATCATCTGTCCATATGCTTGTGACAAACTTGTAAGTATGTTCCTGCACTTGAACAAACAAAATATGAAGTTTCTTATGTTTGATGGATATAATTTAGGATATCGAGGAGAGAGGGAAATATAGTAGAACCACCTAAAGACTACTATTGGAGTGCAGTTGAACAAATTTCGTTTCAATTGAAATGATATTAGGACTGAGAAGTTAAAAATGTACAGTTAAGTAAGAAAGGACCATGCACAAAACAACTTCACAAGGATTATCCGGGGGCCTTACCGCTTTGCTGCTGCTGCAATTTTACTGTCAGGATTTATTCCTCTTTTAACCATTTCATCACCAAGTTTCAGGATTGGGATCCCATTGATATATTCCATCACTAAGACCCTCCTACACAGAGATTAATAGTTGCTGCTATAAGGTTATTGCAGAACAGAAAGTGAGAAGTGAAGAAGTTAACAAGGCACCATGACCGCACAAATCTTGGACAAAATGGAGCACATAGGTTCATAAGAAAAGAAGATAACTTTGTCAATCTAACTTGCAAACATAAAGTAAGCATTTCCATTAACTGATATGGCAAACAGGTAAAGAAAAAGCTTCAGTGAACACATCAAATGTTCCCTTGCAAATAAAGTTTGTACCTAACTAGTGGACATTTAAAGCAGATATACAAAGAGAAGCACAGCATTTGAAGAACTTATAATGAACATATCTTCTCTACCCATGCACAAACTCTGAAAATCTCTAGTTGAGAAGTTCTTCAGAACCAATATTTGATGGCCATTCAGAAAAGTCTGACTTTGTTTGGTTATCTGGAAAAAGCATGACAATCTTTTTCTTTATTCCAGTGATCCGTCTAGTTAACATAAAGCGCATTTTAGTGAACAACCTTTTTCAGACAACCAAGTTCAGCCTCACCTAATCTCGTAAAAGGAGAGAGTTAAAATATCAGGGTAATGTTACAAACAGCAAATTTTATGGCGTTTGTGTAGGAAACATTGTAAAAGAACGCCGGAATTTTTCATTTTACTATGATATGACTTGGAGGCAATTGATGTAAGAAACTAAGTAACAAGACCTTAGGGACATACATCTGGCACAAGTTGAATCAGCATTCACAACTCAGAACAATTCTATGGCTTCTGTTTGATAGCCAGAACCAGATGTCTACATGTACAACTACTAGAAAGAATCAGTGGCATGATACCTGGTGACCATTTCTTTTAGGACTCTTGGCACCAAAACAGGGCTTTTTTTGTTATTTTTGTAAAGAAAATGTCGGATTCTCTCCATCGCATTGGCCTCCCTCAAAAAATCAAACTCGTACCCAATCTTGAATAGCAAAAGATAACAAGGCATCAGTATTAATTTAAAAATGATAATAATTCCATTATTCATGGTAAATTCCAACAGACAAAATTAAGTAGAGAAAGTTTTTGTGGCTAAAGATACAAGCAGTTAAGAGAAAGAATCAATAATTTCTAACTAAAGAAACCTATATAAGGAAGCCAAAGTTAAATGAAACACAACGGATTGGGCAGTTAAATTTTGGTTAATTGTTTCCCTTAGTTCATTTGTCTTGTTAGTTAAACAATCCAATTAGGCAGGCCTACTGATTTACTAATTTTGTTAAGACATGAGGTCCACAAAGCTAGATCAACTACTACCTTCTACTTTCGTCAACTTTGGTTTTTCATGCAATTTAGTGGTGGAATAAGAAGGGGGAAACAAAGCAGGTGGTTTTAAAAAATCATAAATGGAAGAAGTGCAAGCCATATAAATACTAAACTGCATATAGCAGGCACCTGTTTCTCCATTTCTTTAGTCAGGGAGAACAAATCGAATTTGATATCAGTCTTTTGCATGTACAAAGCGAGTGCTTGCAAGTTATGGATGTCTGTCATCATCAGATTCTCAACTCCAGGATGTTGCACCTATTACGAAATGCATATCATTTACATTTTGCTATGAAGTTTCAAGAGACCCAACCCATTAAATTTACCTTGACAACAACATCACTCTTATCGCCTTTCAATTTTGCTCGATGGACCTAATTGGATAAAGAAATTGTCAGCATACTCCTTCATTCATATTTCTTATTCAATCACGCAGCAAAGACAAATAAAATATCCTCTTGGTATGACTACTTCATAGAAGCACTTCAAAGTTAATATCTCTATCACAAGATTTCTAAATGCAATTCACCAAGGAAATGAAGTCAAACTTAGTGATCTTATCATTCAAGAAGCAACCCCCTCAAACTTGTTACATTTCCTGCAGAAACATCTTCAAATACGCATCCACCTAAGTAGCTTAAACAATGAAGTACTTCTATTGATGCTAAAGAAAAACTCCCAGATTGCTAAGTGAAAACTATCTCAGGGATTGTCACTACAGCAATCAAATCTTGCATGATGGAATATGAGTTAAAATCTTGCCCTCAAGATTACCGCCCCTTCTGATCATCCTCAGTAACTACCTTCATAATTAGAATTGATGGCAAACAGGCCACAAACTGAAGCATTGAAATTTTCACTTTTCTAGTCATATAGAAAGCTTAAGAAATGTCACTACCTGCGCAATTGAAGCAGAACCAAGTGGCTCGACCTCAAATGCGTCAAACATTTCCCAAATACGTCTCCCTAGCTCCTTCTCAATCGTGAGCTGAACAGCATCAAATGGTGTAGCCGGAGCTTTATCACACAGTTGAACAAGCTTTCTCACCCATGCAGCTGGGGCTAAGTCAGGCTTCCCAATTATCTGGGCAGCCTGATGGTCATCAACAATTAATATTTATCTTGGCACATGTTATCAGAGAGAAAAAATACTCATTAAACTGTTCGAAGAATGACGAGAAAACGGAAGTCAGAACAAAAGTAAAACATTTCAATTTCAGAAGTCCTGGGCAACTAATAGATCTCATAAATGAGAAAACTAACGACGCATCAATCCCAAAGTCAAATGGAACGAACAACACACAATTGAACAAATGATCGTGGAGATAGAAAGCAGAAGACTGATAAGCAAATGACCGCTGGTCGAACGCGCAAAAGAAAGAAAAAGAAGAAATCTAGTTTAAGTTCAAAAGGAGTATTACCTTAAGGAAGAACCCACCAAGATCAGAACACATCGCATAAATCTTGTCAGCAGCCAACTCATGCTGTTTTTCCCACATTTCATCCTGCTTTTTCGCATCCTTCACGAAACTCACCCGAAGTTGAAACACCTAGCCAATAAGAATACCCAATTAACCGATTCCAGCAAACAACGAAACCAACCCGCCAAAAACACGCAGAGAGACGTAGACAACAACCTTATAGCCAGTGTAGATATCAACTGTGCGAACCCAGAACTGAAAGGAGCGTTGCCAGGGCCTAAATTGAGTGGACAGTTTATCTTGAATGTCTCTGAAATCAAGAGTTAGCATATTGAACCAAAATCCAAGTTCTTTTCCAGTGATTCACTTTGTGGGTATTGCATGCCTTTGTAAGCTAGCAGGGAAGTAACACTGCATGGTGGAGAATATGTGGATTGAGAACTGAGAAGGATGAGGACAGAACAGAGTAGAGGAGTTGTGGCTGAGAAAACCGAGGATAATGCAAACGCATGCGTGAACTTGTGTCTGAAAATGAGAGGAGTGCAACTTTTTTAAGTGATGCTCATTGCTTGCCTTCAAAGGCTTGTATGGTATTCCAAAAACAGAAAGTGAAGGGACCATGGTTGGTTTTACTGTTTTTTCCATTTCATTCAATGTCCATCATATCAATCAGAGTTGTAAAATGTAGACGGTAAAAATTTTGAGGCAGGGTAGGGCTACGCAACATCCTGAAATTTGGTTGGTCCAAAGTTTTATAGAACAAAATTGTCAAAGAAAAGTAGTAACAGAACAGATGATCTTGTCCCGATAGTACATGCATTCCCTAACACGTTTTTTATTTGGGATGAAGACTTTTTACTCAGTTTTCCTTTTCTTTTTCTTTACTAAAGCAAAATCCTATTCTTGAATTGAAACGTTAAGACTTCAGGGACAGATAGCGTTCAACTGTCACGTTCACCTCCCAGGCTCCCATAAATGCATTGAGATGACAAATCCACATGACCCTTAAATGCAGTGTGAAAACCAGCCCAGAGAGCAAAGATATTTCAGTCTTCACAGCCACACAACCACATTTTACACATTTAAACAAAGTAAAACTCAACCATCCTAAATAAAGGCCGAACCTAAAGAGCACAACAACATAGCCCATTAGCTAGGAAATGAGTCCCATATTTTAACAGGAAATTAGAGAACCAACAGATTCAAGAAACCAAGAGAAGAAGCCCAATAAATGTGACGCGGAGAGAACAAGTGGTGTAGGCAGGAAGCAAGAGGCTTTTGAAAGGGGCCTATAATGTCCATCCAAGGACTGTTCATGAAAGATCAATGGATAGGGAGGGACTGAGGTTTAATCAGCGCCTGAATAACAATGTTCCCATCATTAACTCTAAGTAACGAATATTCTGGCAAGACCATGTTCTGGATACAGTCCAAAATAATCATCACATTACACAGTTGTAAGGAAAAATGATACACCGGAAATCTGTGTGCTTAAATTCTTAAAACATTTGGAGTAGAAATACAATGAGAACTTAACTAGTGTCATATCAATTGAAAGGAAGCAAGCCATCCCAAAGTCCATGTGCTCCATATATCCTTTAGAATTCCATACTTTTCCCCAATTCTGAATCACAATATCAGAATATTTTCCTACCTACTTCACAGATCAATCACACGTGACAGCTTCTGGATCCGGTTAAGTAAGAAATCCCCTTGCTTGATAGTTGCTTGATACAAAGCATTCTTGGCATCAGGTCGATTGGTTTCTAGAACACCTGCAACCTTATCAATCTTGCAATGGAGCTTCCCAGCTGCAATAAAACGTGAAAGTTCCCTAGAAGCCAAAAAAAAAAGGGTTTTCAGTTCAATGGGGAAGGAGAGAGTAAAAACGGAAACCAAATGAAATAAACCCCATCATGCAACTTACAGATCAATGAACTCCACCGTCACACCAAAAGCCTTGGCCATTGCTTCAATAGTGACACTCTTGTAGGATTCCAAAAATTGGGAATAGACAACAGTTCTGACCTCCCGCATATAATATCGGAAGTGGGGATGTAAATATCGATCCAGCTTAATTTGCTCGGTTAGGCCAGCTAAAAGGAAGGAATAATTATTACATCCAACAAAAGAATTACATGCAAGTATAACAGTCTATTACTAGAGTCAACATATGTATGCATTAGAACTGCAATACAAAGGCTAGTTTTGCTTACCAAATGCCAAGAAAAATGATTTGTATTGACAATCATACAGAGAATTCAAAAAGTCCGAAAGATGTGGGATTTTTCCAATCACTGTCAAGATCTCAGGAGCATCCACTACCTGCCAATTGTTGTCAATTTCAACTCATTAAAAGTAAGCAACCCATTTAATTGAAAGAAAAGCAAATAAATAAATAATGAAAAAAGTCATGATATATACCTTTTGCTTCAGTGAAACTCTATCTAATGATATAATGCTGGTAAGAACAGTGTAAAATATGAAGACGTCATAAGGGAAAAGTTCATAGGTAGTGAAGGTTGATATGGAATCCAGAAATAAATTGGCTGCCTTCTTGAAATTTCTAGTCGACATGCAATACAAGCCCTCGTACACCTTCAAACGATTTTTTCTTTCCCAGTCACCTCCTTCCTCGAACAGGCTGCCATCAAGGCAAATTATTGAAAAACAAGAAAGAACAAGACAAGTAGTTCCATGATTGTAAAAATAGAGAAAATGAATGTTAATTGATGTCCTTGCTTACTTTTTTGCTTTGTCAATACTCTTGGAAATGAGATCAAAATCCATGTAGAAAAAACCAATTTGTAATGTATGGAATACCAAATCCATCTTCTGCCCAACTGCGACTGTTTTACTTTCCGTAGTCTTGAGTTGTTCTAATGCCTTCTCCTGGGTTTCAAAGTGAACAAATGCTTAAGATATGATAGGAAGAATAGAGATAAAAGGAAGAGAAAGGGCGTGAAAAAGTAGTAGTAAGTTATTCACCTTGTCACCAATCCTGATGTAGAACAATGACTTAGCCAAATGAGCCTCTCGAACCTCACTTTCACCCAAGTTTTCTTCGGCATCAGCAATCCTATAAAAAGCCATTCGGAAGGCCATAGTTAAAGTGAAAAACACCACAGATGTAACAGGCATCCAACCTTCTGGATCTAAATAACCTAAGTAATCTAGGAGACTAACAGATGTTCCATCAGACCAACCACTGAACGATAAACAAATTCTTGCGTGAGCTAAATTAACAATACCACCCAGATATCTAGAAGAAGCAAGCCATATCGTCTCAATTCCAATTCCAGTACTTCTTCATACTCAATGCTATCCAGATTAATAAAAATCTTGTCCCATTACTGATTTATATTTTTAATCAATGGTAAAGTTACACTCATTTGGCTAACCTAAATTACAAGACCAATCAGATTTGCTCTACAGGTTTTTGTTTTCAAGCCAAACAGAGAAACAAGTACATCAAAACTTCAAACGGAGAGAGAAAATAAAACTCACTTCTCATCCAGTTTTTTAATCTCCTCCTCGTTCTTCGCGCGCATCGCATCAAAAAATCCCTGATCCTTCTCCACTAAACCGTCGGCCACTAGGGTTTCGTAAAACGGCGCCATATCTACGAAATTTCACACCAATGAAAATCGAATTCGAGAAGTAATCGAGTTAGCGTTAAGCAATATTCGTAGGCTGGAAATTACCATCGGCTTTAACGGCGGCGAGGACCTCCTCCTTGAGGCGGACCTTCTCAATGTCTTGGACGTCGGGATGAGTAAGGAGGAAGCGCTTGTGAGCGAGTATTAGGTGTGGTTGTTGAGCTCCTTCTTGGCCTTCCATGGCTCTCGAGTCCACTCAATCACCGCGCGGACGAGTAAGATGCGGTACTCGGAGTTCGGGTTTTCTTGTGGAAGGAGGAGTACTATGTACTGTGAATCAAACACACATGACTAATGACACTTTATTTTTAAGCTTAAAGAAAAAGTATTACCTTATTGTTGTTATTTAAACTTTGGTAAAATTCAGTTCCGTAATCGATTTACTCGTTAATAATTATCTCTCGTATAATTTTACCAAGCATGATGATTGATGATGCACATATACAAGGGAGAATATATATATATATATATATATATATATACATATTAGGCAATATTTTAAAATTAAACAAATTAATAAAATAACAATTTTAAAGACTTAATTAGTATTAAATTAAATAATATTAAAGAAAAAGATTATAATAGTTTATTGAAAAGCTTAAATTTTAATTTAAGAAATTTTTAATTTTAATCTTTCTAGTTATTATTTTTATTTTATTCTATTCTATTATATATCATTATTATTATTTGTGTTTATTTACTTATGCATTTTTAAAATTTTCATTTTTAACTATTTTATTATATATATTTGTATTTATTTTTATTATTATTTTACTTAGAATTTTAATTACTACTATTTATTTATTCTTTTTTCTACTTGATTTGAGTCATTTGAAAACAATCTCTCTACTAATTAGAAATAAAACTGCGTACTACTATATCTCTCCAAATCTTATGTCTTAGCAAGATTTATATTGAGTGTTGTTGATTGAAAAATAAATAAATAAAAACTACATGTTTTATTCTATTAAAATTGACCAAATTATGAAAACTTAAAAATTAGTTAGTTTTTAATTTTTATGGTTACATCGAAAATAAATTCAAGAAATGCTTATATATTTAAGAAATATAGTCTAGTAAGCGACTAATTGAGTTAGCTGATTTAACCAATCAGTTGAAAAAGAAAACGCTTGAGTACAAGAGCGTTTTGCTCAACTGTTAAAAATGTTATATGCAAAAAGTAAATTATATTATTTATTTTGCTATTAAAAACATAACTGTCACGCCTATGATAATAAAAACGTGACATAAATGTTACAGACGTGACATAAAGTGTTCCACCTATGAGTTTTTTATTTTTTATTTTTTATCATTTTAAGTTTAATTATGCAACTATTAGTTTCATTTAAAAAATTAATTTTTAATTTTAATTTTAATTATGTTATTATTAATTTTAAAATAATTAAAAAATAGAAAAAAAGAAACCAAAATAAGTGTCCTAAGACTTATTTTGGTTTTAAATTAAACGTCACATCACGCAATTTTTTGTTTTTTATCATTTTAATTTTAATTTTTAAATTAAAATTTTAAGATAAAAAATTTAAAATTTGATTAATTTATTAAAATTGTTTAATTAATTTATAAAACATTAAGAAATATTAAATTAAATTAAAAAAATTTATAATTATTATATGATCTATGTTTTTTATTATAGTTATAAACTTAAATTTTGAAAATTAAATATCTAAAATCTTTTGAAAATATTTAAAGAAATACTAAGATATAATACTAATGTTCTTATTTTTTTAAGTCTATATTTTTATAAGTCTTTTTACACATAAACAGCTGATACTAAACAACTAATTTTACCAAACATTTTTAATAAATAGCTTATGTTATCTACTGGTTAAATCAACCGATAGAATTTGCTATTAGTTAACCGCTAATAGAATCAACTAACAGCTAATATAATTAGCTGGTTATCAAATAGGGTCATAATTAAAGTTTCATAATTTCTTTAAAAATTCTTGTTTTCGGTTTGAAGGCATTTTTAAATCCAAAATAGCTGACAATAACATATTATTCTCGGTTATGTTCTCTGTAATATTTTTATCTTGAATAATTTTATCTTAACCAAATAGTAGTGTTATATTTGAAGTAGTTCTTAAATTTTGTTAATATCATTTCAATGATAAAATGTTTTGGCATTATGAAGTGTGTACAAAGCTTGCCGCACCATCAGGTATCATACACCACTTAAATCGAGAAGTGGTCGAATTAGTGTTACAATACTTTTTTTTTTGTTGCCCACGAGGTGTCCTAGGAGGATCCCAACTATGAGAAGGCACCTTTAAGTCATCCACTCCCAGACTAATCCCCGTTCGAGTCGGGTAGGTCCCTTGCGGGAGATAAAGCTCTGACCCCAAGTTTTAAACGGCTGCATATATGAGGACAGTTCGAACCTGTGATCTCACTTAAGCCACGAGAGCCCTTTACTAACTCACCTGCGCCCTGGGGTTAGTGTTACCACACTTTTAAAAACCGTAAATGGAGCATCAAGTTTTAAAAATGGTAGCGTAGGGTGTCATTCGACTCAATCAAAGCTACTTTTTTCATCACTCGTTCCACTGGTAAAAGATACAATGGGTCATAAAGATTTTGCTGGGATTAAAAAAATTTACCTATTTAACTATAAAATTTTAAATTTTTTAATTAAATTTAAAATTATTTAAAGATAATTTTTTAATTATATTTTAAATTCTTTAATTTATTTAATTTCTAATCGATTTTATGATAGCTTAATATCAATTAAAAGTTTTAAATGATAGCCTAATATCAATTAAAAGTTTTAAATCATAAACATATTATTTTACCGATTTAACTTTATGTTAAATTTTTAAAAGGTTGAGGTGTTGTATTAACTGTTAGAACTATTAATCAAGTCAAGATCGAAACTAAATTTCCTTTCTTCAATTAATTACATGGTGTTATATGAGTTGTATATGACCAAATGGTTTATGTTGGCAGTTATACACGAACAACTACATATATATCTATATATAAAACTTTCGTTAGTTTTCTTCTCTAATATAAAAGGAGGAAGTTGGCTGGTTTTATTTGGTTGTTTTGAAGACAACGAATACATTAGAATCCAAATAGGTTTTAACTCTCTTTTAATCTCTGCAATTTTCCTAAATCCGGAGACAAAACTTCTTTCATCTTCCTCACGTGAATCACACCATCAAGGGTTAGAGTTTGGGTCTTGGATTAACGGTGACTCTAGTGGCCAACTGTAAAACGTGGATTATCAAACAGAGAATCGATCAACCGCTTCCGCATTAAGGTTAGTCCTTATATATAAATCTACTTTGGTATCAGAGCCACTAAAATGGTGTTTATAAAATATCACGAACATTCTTAAGAGTATGCTATGTTTGGTGAGCACCCGAATGGTGGCATGATGGAAGTTGCTTCCCACAATGTGGAGTTTCTTAAGGATAAGTTCCTCAGTATAGGTGAAATAAAAAAAGGACTAGATTTGTATGAGTTACAACCGAATACTCTCGGTGAGGGGGAGAATTTAATTACTTGCCAAGTCACCGAGACTTTTCCTGCCCAAGAGAACCAAATCGAGAATGAGGTTCGTCTTCCATCTCTAAACCAAGAACTTGTGGATAGTCTACATGTTCAAAATCTCACATCTTAAAGGGATAGTGGGAGTGGTTCTCACCATGATCCGAACCCCACATCTCCAAGAGTTTGGAGGAGAGATCCTAAATCAGGGCAGGCAAATGTAGGTCCTAGACTCTGAAGAAGTGAGCGTAAAAGAATTCCTCAATGATATTTTCAAATCGAAGAGGAAATATTCCTTTGTACTCCTTTAGAAATAGAAGAACCAATGTCTTTTCAAGAGGCTATTGAT